>OZ024916.1:58036857-58237251 GCA_964017125.1 Flabesymbios commensalis | reverse complement strand
CTTTTAATCAGCAACAACTACAAATGTTTCGTCACAGTATAGATACATATTATTATCATTTTGAAGTGTGTCGCGGTAGTGAAAGATGTCTTCAGTTGAGTAAAAAATAATAACTTGGTGATAAAGGGGTTGTTGAGGGACCCACTATATTATCTACTTTTCGACATATTTGAGCTTCTCTTAATTTAAGGCGCATTTGAAATCTTACATAGAATTTTTTTCACAGCATTTATAACGAATCATTGTTATCTAATTCATTATGCTGGCCCTCGGGCACAATAATTATTATGCAGGTTTTATCTTGACACTGCATGGCTTATAATGCTTCTTGGTTCAGCATGTTGACTACAACAATTTTTCTAATCAACTCTTGGAAGACATGTAGGCCTACCTATATTATAAGTCGCTGTGCGCCTCGTACATTCAGATCTACGAATCTATCGAATGTCGTTCTTTCTCATCCACATAAACAAAAGTAAATGACTCAATGTTGGGTTATGTTGGCGACGGCGGTCCAGTTTTAACTTTATATTAAGGGGCCACCTTTCAATTACCGGGGGGGGGGGAGGAGATTAAATTGTGAAAATTATTCATTTGTCTTCCTATTTACAGAACTTAATTTTTTTCGCATTCTACTTCAAGCTCCATGGTTCATATAAAAAAATCAGCGCTGAGATGGTTAAAGAGTACATCGATAGATGTGCATGTTTATGTAAATGTGGACACTATTCTGGTTTTATTGGTGATAATAACTACGGTGACGTCAAAAAGGATATGAACTTACGCTTTATGTGAGAAATATATCACTGAGAATTATCACTGTTTTTGGTTACTTGCAATATAATAAACATCGTTGTAGTTGTATATGGTTGGATTGACAATATGAGAAACTACTGCCACCAAAGATTAAGTAAAGATTACAAAAGTCCAGCAGCTTTGGTAATGGATTCACTTGCTATTGCTAATGACGAACAGAGATATAATAAAAAAAATTATAATAGCTTTTGGGAAGATTTTTACAAGTGTGAATATAACTGGAAACCACTACGTTCATGTGATATATGTATAATTATCCATGAGCAGGAAAAGACGGATGAAAAAAGTTGCAGATATCAATATATAGAAAATATATGGTATATTAACTACTTGAATACCATACATGATCGAGATCTCGGGCAGGACATTGCAATGCGGATAACCCTAGAATAAAAAACTCTATGTATATATAATTATTCAAAAAAGAAGCGCCAGTGTTTCAACACTGATGTTCTGTGATTTTAAGTAGGTCTGGTCTAGTAGCCGAAGCGATAGCTATTCTTACTTAGACCCTGTCTCGCGTACAGGCCATGCCTAGTAGCCACTGCTGCTTGCGCAAACTTCTTCAATAAAGTCAGAAAACTTTAAATTAACATTTCCACCATATATGCCTAACAGTTCACTATATAAATGGCTTTTATCATGTTACCACTACTGCCTGACAAGAGGCAGAGTAGCTGACATATCCAGTGTCTCAGGTAGAGCCGTTCGGCCCTTATGGCATAGTGTATGGGCTGTCCGGCCCAAGGCACAGTAACCTCGGTTGGCCGAATGTTGGCATGGAAGTGAGCGTGTCCTTGTCGGCTGCCGCTAGCTTGCGGGTTGACGGGGACCGCCGCTGTATTCAAAAACAATTTTGAAAACAATTTCAATATGAAAAAACACCGATATATGTGTCGTGGTCGACTTTATGAACTAAGAGGTACTCGACAGGGGGCCAATCAGGGCAGTCGATATAGTCGTGCATAGGCCTATCACCGGCGTTTCCAGGCATTTCGAATAAAACCGGCCACTTCAGGTTCAATCCCTCCGCTTCGGAAGTTTGAGCTCAGATGAGCCATACCATCATGAGCAACTTGTGGTAATCTGTCAACTTCCTGTTGGTTGTCAGGTTCAATATCGTGCCCGATGCTTCCGGTAGGCGAAAAGGTAGCTGGCCGATAATCTGATCAACTATGGTAGCCAAGGTGCCCTCGGTCACCATGGCATCACTAGAATTATCTGAGAGCTGAGATGGTAAATTCGTCCCAGCGCTAGAGGAGTCAGTCTGGGGGCAGGGAACGCGTGAAGCAACTGGTTCTTGAAGTCCCAACTCTGGTGATGTACGTCCATCCCCAAGGTGTGGGGATCGCGCCTGTCCGTCGTGAAGTAGCGGAGAACCTGCTTGCTTTTCTCAGACGCAAACAGATCGAGGTTGAGAAGATCCTTCTTGCCACTATGAGAGCCACCATCTACTCGTCGGGACTCCTTCGAACGTGCCGATCATCGGGCTCGCGCGCTCATCTGACCCGATAGGTAGCTTGGCCGTAGCAATATCTTGTGTTGAAAGGCCAAGATCAGAATCTCTGCTGCTAGATAGTGCAGGAATCTGCACTGTGTGCCCCATTCTTTCAAGAGGTAGGCGACAGCAGTTGTATTGTCCAGCTGAAGCGACACAGTGACTGGTGTCTCGGCTGTGGTAGCCAATGCTGAAGAGCTCCAGGTAAATGATGTGATTCAATTCCTTTGTGCCTGTCCATAGACCATGGATGGACATCTGGTTCATTTGAGCACCCCACCCTGTCCGGGATGCGTCTGTTGGAATCACGTGCGTGGGGAGACTCATTAATTTTGTAAACTTCGCACATTCACCAGCGGGGAGTTCCACCAATGAAGTGAATCTCGAGCTTCCTGTGTTAAAGAAATTCTGGTATCCGTGAAGCTCATGTCGTTCAAACGACGTAGCAGGCAAAATTTAAGCGGGCGACAATGCAATTGTGACAGTGGAATCACCACGGTTGCAAATTTCTTTTTTCTCAGCAACACCATACAGTCTCTCGTCAAGATCGTGGGTGTCTGTGTCACAACTGAGATCATTTGTCGTATTGGATCCAGGTTTGCCTGTGGAAGTGAAATTTGCATCTCTATAGTATTCCAGTCCAGTTTCAACACAAAGTCTATGTGCTGGCAAAGCAACGTACGTGAGCTCGCCAGGACTATAGGATATCATCCAGGTAAAATAGCACTCCGATGCCTCTGATTCTGCAGAACTCCACAAGATGCATCGTGATATATATGTGAATACTCGTGGAGATGACGCCAGACCAAAGAGTAGGCCTAGTATGCGAAACTGGTACATTTTTTTGTGTTTCATGAAAATCTTAGGAACCTGCGATAGGGTGCATAGGGTGCGATAGGGTGCATATGGACATGTAGGAATGCGTCCTACATGTGTATCGTAATGTTCCAATCGCCTTGACAAATTGACTGGCCAATTTCCTCGAGAGTGGTCATATGGAAGAGTTTCTTCCTAATGTACTGGTTCAACGGTTTTGAGCTGATCATCCGTGTTTTGCCCCCCTCCTTTTTTGATACTAGATTAACCTGCTTGCTTCTCTCAGATGCAAACAGATCGAGGTTGAGAAGATCCTTCTTGCCAATATGAGAGCCACCATCTATTCGTCGGGACTCCTTCGAACGTGCCCATCATCGGGCTCGCGCGCTCATCTGACCCGATAGGTAGCTTAGCCGTAGCAATATCTTGTGTTGACTGGCCAAGATCAGAATCTCTGCTGCTAGATAGTGCAGGAATTTGCACTGTGTGCCCCATTCTTTCAAGAGGTAGGCGACAGCAGTTGTATTGTCCAGCTGAAGCGACACAGTGACTGGTGTCTTGGCCGTGGTAGCCAATGCTGAAGAGCTCCAGGTAATTGATGTGATTCAATTCCTTTGTGCCTGTCCATAGACCATGGATGGACATCTGGTTCATTTGAGCACCCCACCCTGTCCGGGATGCGTCTGTTGGAATCACGTGCGTGGGGAGACTCATTAATTTTGTAAACTTCGCACATTCACCAGCGGGGAGTTCCACCAATGAGGTGAATCTCAAGCTTCTTGTGTTAAAGAAATTCTGGTATCCGTGAAGCTCATGTCGTTCAAACGAAGTGGCAGGCAAAATTTAAGCGGGCGACAATGCAATTGTGACAGTGGAATCACCACGGTTGCAAATTTCTTTTTTCTCAGCAACACCATACAGTCTCTCGTCAAGATCGTGGGTGTCTGTGTCACAACTGAGATCATTTGTCGTATTGGATCCAGGTTTGCCTGTAGAAGTGAAATTTGCATCTCTATAGTATTCCAGTCCAGTTTCAACACAAAGTCTATGTGCTGGCAAAGCAACGTACGTGAGCTCGCCAGGACTATAGGATATCATCCAGGTAAAATAGCACTCCGATGCCTCTGATTCTGCAGAACTCCACAAGATGCATCGTGATATATATGTGAATACTCGTGGAGATGACGCCAGACCAAAGAGTAGGCCTAGTATGCGAAACTGGTTCATTTTTTCGTTTTTCATGAAAATCTTAGGAACCTGCGATAGGGCGCATAGGGTGCGATAGGGTGCATAGGGACATGTAGGAATGCGTCCTACATGTGTATCGTAATGTTCCAATCGCCTTGACAAATTGACTGGCCAATTTCCTCGAGAGTGGTGATATGGAAGAGTTTCTTCCTAATGTACTGGTTCAACGGTTTCGAGTTGATCATCCGTGTTTTGCCCCCCTCCTTTTTTGATATTAGATTAAGGAAGGAGTAAAACCCCTGAGTGTCTCCGTGAAATTGTTCTATTGACCTGATCTCCTCTCCCATAGCTGAATTTTCTTGAGAAGAAGGGGTTCAGACAGTTAGCGCTCTTTCTGGGTCTTACAGGGAAGGCACAGAGACGGAGTCCAGTCTGTAGCCTACTATAGACTGTAGAATATACTGCTTGTGGGTGACCCCTCGCCACGATGATATTATGTGGTCGCCTAGGCAGGGGACCTCGCTTGTCTAGGCCGACAGTGTTATTGGCTGGTGGGCAAAAAGTATACGGCACATCGTTGTGACGTCCATTGATGTTCAAACCCCCATATTGTCTAATTAGTGCAGATCACAAAACAGTGCATGTTGACATAACATGATATACATGTATCTCGCTGACTACTTTTCTCTCTAAACGTACATGTATGTATATATATACCTAATACAGTAAAACCTGTCCATACCGGAATGCCTTGGGGACAAACTTTTATTCCGGACTGGACAGGTTCCGGTTTGGAGAGGGTTTTTGCTTTCGGGAGGAACAAACAACGATAACTTGTACAATTGGCATGAGGTTATAATTCACGATGTGTCGTCGGTAGATCTACAAATGATAGGTGGATGTATGCAAATAAATTGATATAATAAAATACACAATTAATTGAGTCTCACATATTTCACACACGGAGCGCATTTGTCATGTTATACATGTTGATTTTTTAGCGCCTAATCTAAAATAACATTACATTCTTGTAATCGTCGGTCACACATTTAACACGGAGCATATTTGTTAACAACAACATCAGCCCCTTTAAATATCAAAGCGGTAGTAGGAGAAGTTGTGCTTTCCCTACGGAGTTAATCATATTGCAGCAGTTTTATTTTTTAAACTGTTTCATGACGACAACACTCGTTTGTTTGGTAACTTTTATATATTTTCGGGAATGTATGACGCTGGACTAAATGCTCCGATACTGTATAATTATGTCATTTAATACAATTAATGCCTTGACTAAGAGTAAAAAATAATATAGGAATAATCCAACGATGAAAGAATAAATCAAATGTTTCTATATTTTACCTACCGTTAGTTATTTATTTATTGGGCCATTAAATATCACGAGCAGAATGAATTTATCCCAAAACACAGTCTAATGTATGTGGGAATTATTGTTTAATGCACTGATAGGTTTATGAATTGATATGACCTTTTAATATTTTATTAGTCAAAGATTTTGTTACAATATTTTACTAACCAATAATTGTATTAATCAATTACCGGTATGTTGTTAAAATATCTTACCAATCTCAAATTAAAGGCGCTATAATTGTTCCTCTAACGCGAAGAAGGTGTTACAAACACTAACTTCGCACCTTCCTCATTGCATAAACAGATAGCGAGCAGGATGAACATTACGTCACCTTGTCGCCCCCTGTTTAACCCTTAGTGCACCGTATGCGATTAATAAAAATGCAAAAAAAAAATTAATTCCGGTTTTGACAGGTGAAATACAATACAATTTATGCATTTGGGGAAAATAATGAGTCCGGTATTCGGAGTATACAGGTTCCGGTTTGGAGAGGGTTAATTATTATTGTTTTGAGTGTAATTAATTCGGGACTAAATAATTATTACGGTATAGACAGGATTCCGGTTTGTACAGGGTCCAGTATGTACAGGTTTTTTTTTTTTATAAACATGATTTATTTCACATAAGGATTACTAACAGCAATTGCCACAAGTTGCTCTCCTTGACATAGTAAGAGACACAAAAAATGAAAAAAAACAGACATGGAAAAAATATACATGAAAAAGATGATACAATAAGATGATAAAATAAATGAGTTGCTACTATGAAAGAGTTGTGATGATGATAGAATATTAAAGATGATTATGAAAATCTGCCACAGGAATATATAAAATCGTGCAATGTTGTAAATAGTATGAGGTTGGTATGGTGGTCTAAGATTTCTGAACCGTACAATAAAATAATTTCAACTTGTTTTTTATTTTGAACTATGTCGACAGAAAGTATACGGTTCAGATCTTGGGTCAATGTTTGTCGAGGGACAGCATAGGCTGGACACACGAAAAATATGTGATATGGATCTTCTTGAGGTGCTCCGCACCTTTCACAGGAAGGCGATGGGACCATATTGTACTTGTAGCGCTGGCTGTTCAGTGCACTTAGTCCCAATCGCATTCGGGTGTGATTAACAGCAGCCTTGCCAAGAAAACGTGAATATAATATTGGGTTGAAATGCGAGTTGCTCTTACTACGTTTGAGGAGTTTAGATTTAAAAGAAAAAGAAGACGGGGATGAACGTATAATTTTGTCTAAAGAATTCCAAGATTTAATTGACGAGTTCAAAAAAGAATTTCTGACACAGCTGAGACGTGCAGAGGGTGTAGGGAGTGACATGTTATTAAAACTGCGCAAGCGATAAGCGATAACCTGCATCTCTGGGTCTTGGCAAGATTGCTGTCAGGTACGATGGAGCTAACCCGTGAATAATCTTATATAGTATAACAAGTTTGTGGTTAGTACGCCTTTGGCGTAGTGGTATCCAGTTAAGTTCTAGTAATAAGCGATCATTGCTAGTGTGCTTATATGCACCTGTACAAGCCAATGTACAGGTTGCACTGTACATACTATTTATTATTATCCAGGAGCGGATCCAGAGGGGGGGGAAATTTTTAAGTGACACGATTCACGTCCTGAATGACGTGAATTAAAATTAGCTTATTTGTACTTCTAGACGTTATAAAATTAAGCATATAATTGGAGCGAAAATAAAATTACATTTATATTAATAGATTTTCAGTAGATTTTCAGGAGACGCCATCTTGAAATCTAAGACAGAGGCGCCAAGGGAATATTTTAGTGGAATCATCCAACCTTAATCTCAAGTTTGTACTTCAAAACACTAAAATTAGGTCTCCAGTAGACATTGAACCAAACATATTTAAAATGTATTTTTTTTTGAAGCGGGATGGAGGTTCTGTCCCCAAACGGTAGGTTCTTTTTCAGGGCGGGGGCCCTAGGGTAGTGGTTAGCACCGCTGCCTTTCACGCCAGAGTCCGGGGTTCGGTTCCCGGTCTCGGCGGTTTGAAAGAAACAAAAATTGTTTCTTCCCCATCCACGTGTGAAAGTTAGTATTGTGGGGAGCCTCCGTGACCGAGAGGTAGCGTGCTCGGCCTCAGACCGCCAGGGCTCGAATTTCGAATCCTGTGTCTGGAGGACAGTGTCATCTCAATCATCTCACCATCCTCAGGAGGTTCTCCTGGCCCAGTTTAGCCTATATGTGCACAAAGGTGGCCTAAAGCCCGATTCATTTCATTTTTATTTACTTCTTTTTCAATCCATAATGGTAGTTTTCCGTCTTTTGGCCCCAAATGGTAGGCCTAGTTTTCCGTAATTTGTTTTTTTTTCCATCTTAACTAAAAACGGGAATTATTGGGATATTCAAAATACCTATTAATTGTTATTGGGGTAGCTAAAATATCCTATAAAAAGGTGTTTTTAAATATATATTATACATATTTAAAAACACCTTGTTATCGGGTATTTTAGCTACATATATTTGTTATTTGCAAGAAGCTAAGTTGTCTCCTTTTGTTAATGATGGAGATGTCGACAAATTGCATGTTGTGGTTTATAAACATGTATGGAGCATGAAAGCGAATATGCCTCACTTGAAAGTGTGTAGAAAAACTTCATTCCGACTACGATATGCTATAGGCCTAATTAGAATCAGCAAAATAGTATACTGTTATTAAAAAATCCATAGAAATACAATGATCTTGGTTTCACTATTCATGTTATTTGCATATACCCGGTAGGCCTATTCTGCACGGAGTCTGTGAATAATCAGGTGGAGGCTGACCGCAGATTAACGTACGTACTTTGAAGGACGTACGTACTTCGATCTAGCTAGACCGTACGTCCATTGACGTACACCTACATTTATAATAGGGCTCCCCTTCAGCGTGAGATTGCATCGTTCCCATTTATAAATAGAAATAGCTTGACATGGGAAATCTTTCATAGAGACCTCACGCGTCGATTGATACCAAAACGAGGCTAGGCGCATGTTTATACTTCTGGCAAATTTACAAAGAAAGAGAGCCTGTGATTTTTGGCAACATTCTTCATTGTTTTTAGGTGAGTATTTTCATGAGCCAACGTCGGGAATTACTTTTTTATACAGAAAAATATGTATGCTATCGTAAGAGCCCAAATTTGTGTAGTTTCTATGTTTGAGTTTTCAACATTTCAAGATTATTTCAGGGTGGTGTACATCCGTACGTCGATTGAAGTACGGACACCAGCCATACTTTGATCGACGTACGACAGTGATAGACGCCAAACGACGTACGTACTTCAATCGAAGTATACTTTGAATGAAGTACGTACTTCAATCGAAGTACGGTATAGGCCTCTAAGCTAAGGCTTAAGCACAGCCAGGCCTGGTCTGCCCTACTTAGCTACTAGACTAGTAGGCCTAGCCTAGTAGGGCTAACCCAACAAACACAAAATATTTGTATAACATGTATACAACGTCGGCTCAACGTTGGTCCAACATTATACAAAAGTAGGTTGACCGGTCCTTCCGATAATTATTGATCGCTCACACCCTAACACTGTATTTTAAATATGCCCAGCACTGGCACAGTGGCAGCACAACGCAGAACCAATACTGTTTTAATGTTGGATCGCCATCTGCGACGTTGACCCAACATTACCATCATTGTTTACGGTATGGTGTTTGGGTAGGCCTAGTGAGGAAGGTCTTTAAAATATATTCTAGTGATATCTTACTAACGTTCAGGGCCGTCATTTGGGGGAGGGGAGGGTTCGAGAGGGTACCTCCCCCCCCCCCCTGTGACCACAGAATCCACCATATTCCACCAATTTGCACCTAACAATATAATAAAATTATAGGGGGCATGCCCCCAGACCCCCTAACCTGCATTTCCCATTCGCTCAATGCCAAATATCAATTCAAGCAATAAATACCCCAGCAATCCAAAATTGGACCCCCCCAAAAAAAAAAAAAATCCTGGGCACGAACCTGCTAGCTAACTATTATGTGTTATTATTTGTCAGACCCCATTCATATAGTATAGGACTATAGGCCCTACTGTTGTTTCGTAGCATTATTAAAAGACTGATTTCAATAATGAGACTATGAATGTCGCTAGCCGTTATAAAAATAGGGATGTTGTTGTTAGTAGTGTCCCAAAATATTTAATCAATTTCATATCGGTTTGAAAAGTTCTCAGATGTGGCCCTTGCAGTGCAAGGGTTTATAGTTAGTAGACTAAGTAGGCCTAGATAGGGTTATAATTGAATTATCAATAAATAAAAAAATATGTCAGTCTAAATTAACTTATACGTCACTGAAGTACCAGTAGACTATCAACATTTACAAATACATAATTTGACAAATTTTGTTTATATTTCAGGTAACCGCTTACCAAATCATTTGACAACATACCTTCAGACTGGAGATGAAACTCAATCCCAAGATATAAGCAGTAGTTAACCCAGAAAGCAAACCGCTTCCTGTAGCATGTTTGGACACATTATAAAAGGGATTGTAGTATTACCCCCACATGCATCCACAATAGAGAGAGAACGAGAAAGAAGACAAAAAAATATGTTCGACTCTCTCCTCTCTCTTTTTTTATTTTTAGAACTCTCTTTCTCACTTTCTCAGTCCTCTCTTTCTCTTCTCTCTATCTCTCTCCCCACTATCTCTTCTCTCTTTCTATCTCTCCTTACTCTCTCTCTTCTTTACTCTCTCCTATTATCTCTCTCCTACTCTCGTCTCTCATACTCTCGTCTCTCATACTCCCTCTCTTACTCTCACTCCTACTATCTTTCCTACTCTCTTTCCACTCTCTCTCCACTCTCTTCATCGCATTCTCTCATCTCTTGCTCTCTCTCCTATCTCCCTCTCTTTCTTCTACGTTCGCTCCTATTCTGTCTATCTCCTATTCTGTCTCTCCTACTCTCTCTCGCTATCTATCCTACTTTCTCCTACTCTCTCTCTTTCCCTCCTGATCTCTCTCTCTCCTACTCTGTCTCTCATACTCTCTCTCCTCCTCTCCGCTATACCGTACATTCCCTTTATTCATGTCATTAAAACAATGAAGGACTACGCGGTAGTATAAGATGGAAAAGGAACATGCTTCTGATATCGCCTGCTGTTGCTTTTTTAAGCATCAAACATTTTGGATCACTATAATATCATGCACTGATGTAGCTATTGCGATAATGATAAAATATTCTTGTGTCTGGAAGTCTGTTTTATGTGTGTTTATAACATCATAGGGCCTATAAGTTAACCACCAAGAACAAAAACGTAAAAACGAGCAGAAAAATAAATAATATCTAAAAAAAATGAAATATCGATAACTCAGTTGATTTTTCACCTAGGCCCTACAGCAATAAAAGAAATGTCTATCTAATTGTTATGGCAATAAATTTAATTTGGTATACAGTATATATGATATTTTGAAATTAAAAAATAGCCTGTCCCCCTAAGGGGGCTGTTCAACAATCACGTAAAGCTTTTTTGAGAGATTTTTCACCCCGCTCCCCCTCTCACCCTTCATAATGCTTTTAACGTTGTACGTGTTGACTACGGTCCGTAACACATCGCTTAACCCCCCCCCCCTCTTCCTTCTAGGCGTTATGTAATTATTAACCCTTATGCTGCCGGGACCGAATATATCCGTTTTCAAGCAACTTTCAGACCAATACATTCAACTCAAAATGCTAAAATGTTTTGTGATAGATGCTTAGTTAATCTATTATTTCATTTTAAAGATGTATTTGTTCATAAAAATAATAAATTTTTTCGACATTTGGAGCTGGAAATTGCGCAATTCCAGCTTCAAATGAATGAAAAATTGTCTGAAAAAATCGGCAACATAAGGGTTAAACGGCCCCAAACACTGGCATTGTTGATAAATAATATGATCTCAGCTGGATCTCGCCAACAATCTAAATTGTACAAGATAGACATACAGATAATCAGGGAGATAATATTTTTCATTGTTTTCTTTACGTCGATTGACGTACGATAAGTACGTCAATCGACGTACGTACTACAATCAAAGTATTAAGACTGAAAAAAATGCACAGTTCACTAAACCCCATCAACAATTTAATGTCAATATTTAATTTTACAAACATAGAAATCTTCCAAAACAAGTTACAATCGAAACTTGAATAACACTTCTCCGAAATTATATTGTAGTTGTGATTGGCAATGTTACTATTTCTGCAAAATAAGCAAAAATGATGTAGTATTTGAAAAGTACTAACTTTGAGCTATCATGTGTCCCTGGTGAAAGCACATTGGGAATTCCCCGCCAACTAGAGTGGTAGGCTATCTACCATTGTGCAATCCTCAACCGGGCTAACCAATGACAGGAGGCGACACAAGCTACAGGACATGATATTTATAGGTACCCCTAAAGCCAGTTGATGACGAGAAGCGTACGTCAATGGAAGTACGGTCGACCTAGATCGAAGTACGTACGTCCTTCAAAGTACGTACGTTAATCTGCGGTCGGCCTCCACCTGATAATTGGAACTGCCAGTTCACCCTTACTTATGGACTTGAGCTAGGTAGGTCACTGACAGGTACAGCGATGAATCCATTCAAAATTTTGTACAGGTTTGTCAGCCTGAAATTCTTTCTTCTAGTTTGTAAGTCAGTCCAGCCTAGATCTTGGATAAGAGCTGTTACACTTGATTGTAAACGCACGTAGTTATTTGTTACGAAACGTGCAGCGGCTTTTTGAATTTTGTTTAATTTGTCGACATCACCTTGCCTGTACGGATCCCATACAGGACGAGAGTATTCCAAAAGTGACCGGACCATTTAAAAATATGCAATCTCTTTTGGCCCCTCTTTTAAATTTCTCCTCAAGAAACCCAGTGTGGAATTCGCCTTACTCGCAATTTTGGATATGTGATCCCCCCATTCCAGGTTGTCACTGATGCTGCCTCCTAGGCCTATATAAGTCCAACTTAGTTAGGTCCTCCTGCAGTTTTTTTTATCACCCTTAGTTCTAATGGGCCGGTAAGGGAGGCAGTCGTCAGCAAAGAGTCGAGCATCAGATGAGACAGAGGTCATTAATGTAGCATAGACATAAGATCGGACCAAGTAGGCCTACTGTAGGCCTACCCTGTGGCACACCAGATCCTACATGATCAGTGTCCGAAAAGCCACCATGTACTACTAGCGCCTACTTTTTGCGATCGAGTGGTGAGAAAATTTTGAATCCAAAGTAATGTGGATCCCCTACCTAATTACGTAGTGAGTGGAGTGAACGTTGGTGGGGAACTACATCGAAAGCCTTACTAAAGTCAAATACAATTAAATCTGTCTGAATTTTATCCTCATAATTTTGAACCAGGTCTTCGGTGGTCAATAGTAGGCCTAATTGACTTTCGCATGAATGCTGTGCACGGAAACGGTGTTGAAAATTCGTTTTTTGTAAAGTGGGTCATTATAGGCCTACTCTTGCAAATAATGGGTTCGAGCAATTGTTAGGTTTCACATGTCAGGGAGATCGGCATGTAGTTATAGAAGCAGTAGGCCTATGCCGATCTCCTTTTTTGAAAACGGGGCCTCGACCCATTTATCCGGCAATTTTCCGGTCTGAATAGAGTGCTCGAAAATATCTTTCAAAAAGGAGATATCTCCTTGGCAGCATTTTTTGAAGAGTAAATTTGGAAGCTCGTCACGTCCTGGTGCTTTATCGGCGTTCAACTCACTCAATAATTTTGTTATGCCAGATTCAGTATTTTCAATTTTATCCATGTCCATATTTCAGGCATAGGCTTATTAGTGGTGTCCTCATCAGTAAATACTGAGCAAAACTGTTGGTAGAGGATTTCGGCCTTGCGTCCGCTGCCTGAATGCAGTTGGCCATCATGCAATAAAGGAGAGACACCACACCTATCCTGGCGCTGTGATTTTATATAGCGCCAGAAAGGCTTTGAATTTTGAGTTTCCAGAGATGTTAGAAGTTTGTCGTAATAAAGGACCAACGGGTAAGCCTACGTCTAAGATTACGCACCCTGTAAGCTTTTTTTTTGGGCGTTGAACTTCAGACAAACTTTTTTTTTATATTTTGTCGAAAGACGGAAATATCATATATTTTGTCGTATTCCTTCTTGATTCTGTGCGTTAGCATTTCCAGATTCATTCTAGTCAACATATTTTTCATCAATTCCGTCAATATATTTTCAACAAACATTTTTCCGAAATTTGTGGCGACACAGTTTTTTCATATAAATTTCCTTCCCCCCAGATGTCTAATGCTGCGTCTAATTAACCCTTTAACCGCCGGTGCCACATATATTCGGGTTTCCATTTTTTATTATCACATTAAGTACCACCTTTTAAACACGTTAAAGATAAAATGTGATATCTATTAGCAATATTTGAAACAGTTGACCTCTATTTTGTCAAATTTGAATAATTTTCACTCACTTGAAGTTGTGAATCGCGTCAGCGGGACACAACTTGAAGTGGGTGAAAATTCAAATTAAATAATTTGGCGGTTAAAGGGCTAATTAAGACTATGGTTGACACCTTGTGAATAAAAAACGATGACGCTGACACCTGGTGAATACCTTTGCACTCGTCGTGGCCTTCACCTTTCATGGACTGTCACTGCTATTTCCGTTCACGACACAAGTTGCTCAAACAAATCTCACGTTTTGGCGCACGTTTCAACAATTAACATTGATTAAAAATTTGATTAACCTGTTTGATAGGTGTGTTAGGTCTTCAGTTACACTTTAGTGTTAAGCTGATTGAATGGTAGCAGTTGGCATGTTTTATTTAGTAATTAGTTAGCAAGAGTCAAAACTTCTAAAAGTAAACATGGTAAAAGCAAAACTCAAATTCAATTGTCAAAACAAAACGTCAAAAGCCTCCCTCCCTCCGCTCCGGGCCTCCGCCAATATGCCAGGGTTTCCGTCAGGAACGCGCAAGATTTCCTGGGGGGGTCTAGTCTCCCCCCTAAAACTGGCCATTCCCCCCCCCCAAAAAAAAAAAAAATTGCTTGCTTCGCTCGCAAACAAGTTTTCTCCTCTAATCACTTGCAGTTGCACCATATTTCTATTAGTGAATATATTTCATTAGTGACTATAATTTAGACAATATCACATAATTTAGACCATAATTCATAGGCGACTCACCCAGAATACAAAATGCATGGTGGTCGAAAATGAGTGTCAGATCTGGGGTTCCTCCTGCAGGGGAAAAACAATTTGAGTTTAAAATCTATTTTAGGGCCTAACTGAAATGACAGCAAAAATAAATATGGATATATTGGAATATATTTTATTTTCTTAGAATTAGACTTTGTCTTTGGCAGACTTTGCCACATGTCGACAAGATTTGAGTTAGGCAGTGGATAATCGTACCTAATTTTTATAATCAGATTATGTACCTGGTACCTCTCAGGGTTTGACACAAACTTTTATGAGCAGTGGTCCAGCTCAGATGATCTGGTGGTCCTACAATTTTTTTAGTGGTCCTGACAACAACTAACGTTACTTACACAAGAAAATCTTGAACCAAATTTTGTCAGGCTTGCGATGTGTTTCCACATCGTTAATTTTGTAAAACCACAAAAGGCTTGACAGGAATTATTTCAAGGATGGTGATCGATCTCAATGTCAATAATTCATGACCCTCATGATTACGAACACGTGTTTTCTCCCGTCAAAAGGGTGAGAGAGGTTACAGTTTCTCTGGTATTATCTATCACCTGCGAGTTGCGACGATTGTTTATATCTTTGGGGCATGTTACGATTATGACTAGAGCTAGATATTATGGTGGTCGACAGGACCACTGCATATGAATGGTGGTCCGACATAATGTCTGGTGGTCTCGGACCACCGGACCACTGTCAGTCGTGAATGCTGCCTCTATGGGCAGCCTCATTAACGAAATGACAGGCTCCCATTGACTGCCATTCTTTATAACATTTACATTGGCGTTCGATTAGCCACTCCATTTAACTGTAATTTACGAAATGGCAAATCGTACGACAATGCTATAAGGTGGGGGCTGGTGTGGACCTGGAGGACAAAGTCGTAAATAGAGTGCCTTGAGTCGCTCCATTTACGACTTTGGCCTCCTGGTCTAGGGCTGGTGGAGATGTCCGCGATGAAAGTACGTACTTCCTTTATCAGGGGTAGATTTAAACGTTGAGGGCATTCCCATCCACAGGACTGGCAAGTCAAAGAAGCTGCCATTCCTGAGTATTAAGTGTCATTCCTAGCAAAGGCCTTTGTCCTAGGATGGCCTTTAATTTGCCAGTTCATCAGAATGGCTAATTACAAATTTTGCCATTCCTGCACATTTTTAGCAGTAGGCCTACCGGACTGGAGGAATGGCCTTATTTCGTGCCCTGTTTATAGTACCGGTACTTACTGTCTTAGATTGAGGTACATGTCCAAACTTCGATCGAAGTAGGCCAACACCCTGAGCTTCACTCTCACAACTGGGTACTCTCATTTGTTATTTCATTGCTTCTTTGCAACTTCAGGTGTTATCAGGTTATTGGTTGAATGGTTTATATATATCTGAACATTGATAATCTAATCAAGCTATTAAAATATTCATAAGACATGTAAGAGGAACTTTCAATTATTTTCTGTTTGTAAAATAAAAAAAACATGAATCATGTGAATATAGCAAAGACTTTTGAAACAGGATGAATTTTTTTCTCATTCTTTTGTCCTGGAACTGTTGAACATTTGCCAGCTACCAGAAATAGCCAGGTGAAAGAGGACATTTCATTGTACAATTGGACTCAAGGCTATGCAGCTCGGACGAAATAGCCTTGTATTCAGCATGTTCAGGGCTACTACACTAGTACACTACAGGTTTTCGAAAAGTTTTTACAAAAAAATTACTAAAAGTAAAATGTATATTTGGGGACACAGTTGAGTGGATCACAGATTTCCTGTTTACTAGATCCCAGAGGAGAGTCCTGGATGGTGGTACCTCTAACAGTGCTCCGGTATTGTGAAAGGTACCCCACAGACTGTCGTAGGACCCGTCCTTTTTTCTGATCTAAAAATGATATCCCTGATTGGGTGGTAAATAGTAAAGGCCGCTTATTTACAGAATAAATTCTGTAGGCTCTTGGAAAAAGATTTAGCTCATTCAGTTTAACTCATTCAAGACGACTCTTTCTGTGGGCCTACATCATGTACATAGGCTACATATCTTTCTGGATTTTATGACATCACAAAACACAATCTCCACGACAAGTTATCTTTGACTCCGTATTGTACCATTGAAATAGCTTGCTCGCTTTATCTCACACTCAGAATGAGTTACATGTAATGCGGACAAGTGCTTCACCATGCGAGCCGGCAGAAGCAAATTAAAGATTTCTACATAACATGATAAAAATTTACAAGATTGCACACACCATGGCATGTAATACTCAGAGAGAGGAGTGAACACTGTTCACATTAGAAGAATCAAATCAAGTTTATTATAATAATCTTGTTACAAGGACATGTAGGATATACAAAAGTTATACATTATTATCTTAAATTCCTGTCCTCCCAATATTGTCCATATTTTTTCAACAGGAAGTCTATGATTTCGACATCTTAATTTACAGAGTGGAATCCAGAGTGCTGATGGTTGATTAATTAGATAATTTCTCTTTTAAAATTTTCAATAAACCTTCTGAAGTTAATGGATTTAGGGCTATATCAATGTCGGAGTTTCATTTCACTATGAACTGATAAACTGATCTCGAAGACTCTGTAAAATTTGCATTGTTGAACATGTCTTTTCCAGTGGGAATAGTTTAGCTTTGCCAGACCTCTGAGAAACCATTATCACATAATATATTTTCTTATTGAACAAATAATATCCATGGAGAGTAGACTGTAGTAGATATTATTTGCATGCTAGCTATAAATAAACTTTTAATATAAATAAGTTTGCCATGTGATTAATCTACTCCAGTATTTAACAATTCTACACTTCTGTATTAGTGTATGTAAACTATATATTTCACCTGTTTCACCGAACTATATTCGTGTATGTGCTTTTTAAAATTCAGAAGATAATGTTAACCAGTCCAATGTGAACTTCCAAGAAAAGTCCTAAGTCAAGATGGGCCACCTAATAACCTGAATTTTTTTTTCAAAAATCTTGTATAGTTCATGTAGTAAATAGTATCTGAATTGTATACTTTTACATATTTTATGAAGAATATTATTTCTTTGTCATGTAATTTTTTTGTTGAAAAAAAAAATTAAGCAGCCCTCGCCGAGCGGGGCTGCTTACTGTATTTCACACGGTTCTCCTCCGCTGCCTCCGCAGTTATTTGTTTTCAAAATACCATCAACTTCTGCTTCCTCATACTTCACATAGCCATCACATACCAATGTGGAATTATTTTGATGACATTTTGATCCCCATATCATCAACCCTTTAATTACTATGGCCACTAAAGAAGAGAAGCTCGTTAGCGCGTTTCAGGAAAAACTTTCAATAAAATCAGGGCTCGAAATTGGACTCAATTTCCACTTGTCCAGTCGGACATCTACCTGAAAATCGACTAGTCCTTCTCAAAATATCACTTGTCCTTCCTAATAATTGTCAACATGGTCAAGCAGGGGCACTCTACCAGGCAGTAGGACAAGCTCATTGAAACTGACCTTGTCCTCCCCAGATTGTTGGTCGTCTCGGATGATCAGACAGGGCCAATTTCGAGCCCTGAAGATCTTTAATTAGGCAAATATGTTCAGCTATATGTCAGCCAATGACCTGATTAACTTTTGGGAGCAAACAATTTCAAAGTTGTGGTCTAGTGGCCATTTTGAATTTGATTAATTTTGCAATATTTAAGCAACTCAATAACATTTAGCAAAATAGCTGAGCCATGCATATAGAACACAATGTAAGGACTCACACAAGGATAACCCATGAAAAATTTCGAAGAAACAAAATAAAAAATCGCAGACTTGCTGTCATTTTTAATTGTTTTTTCTCAATATCTCGGAAATCTTGCATAAAAGCTAATGCCGTAATATAAATTAAACCTTGAGAAAGTTTGCTGATCTATATCATGTATATCAAATTTGAAATGGCCGACTGTTGATAACGGAGGGCTGCTTTCGTGTTCGTTACCGAACAACTTTTTCTAGTTTGTTTAAATTTTCTGCTCAGCAGCTCTGCAGATGTATTTTAATATTAAAGGCCCATACCCATGTTTACATCATATGGTCATATTAAGAAGCCGAAATAAAATCACTGATTTTTTTCTGATTTTAGCCTGGGTATGTGCCTTTAATTTGAATGCCAGCGCAGTTTTTTCAATTTTTTCATCCCTGTTTCTTTTACTTTTGTGATTCTGAAACCATTGTTGCAAATTAATACACTCCCACTTTACATGTACCTGGTTTGTGCAATCCATCAGAAATATTCTATGCATTGTCTATAATCACCAGTATATCACCTGGTGCTATTCATTAGGTAAAACTTTGCTCTGGAACAAGTATTTGTCAAATATTGTCAATTTATAGTTGATATTACCCTTAGAGCACTGATGTCAACTGCAGTAGACATCCTGTGTTTTTATTAGCAACCGTATAGCCCCTGGTAACGAGCTGTTCACAGTAAAATATGCTTTCAATCTTGTAACACAGAGATATATTAGGACTTAAATTTCACAAATTAACTTAAATTTTCAGTCACTTGAAGTTGTGTATCGCGGTACTAGCGAGACACAACTTCAGGTGACTGGAATTTAAATTGAATAGCTCAGTGGTCTAAAGGTTAACTGCATATCAGTGACGACTCGCAATGATATTGGGATTGTGTAATTATAGAGCAGTTTTTTTTTTATTTCAGTCATGCCTCAAGCGTGATGGCTTTGGAGCCAGTGCTGAAATCAAAGGTGGACGAGCTGTTTCTAAGATGGGTTAGCGATCCAACCACACAGAAAGTACTGCGTATTAATCTGCGTGAAATACTCAAAGGAGAAAATGCTCTCACTCCCCAGCCACCTTTACTGGTTCCTCGAATCAGCATATCACCTGCCCATAATAATAACATTTCAAAGACACAGTTATCTCCAAGAGGAAGAAACAGTTCGCCACTGACACCTCCGTGCTCTCCTACTATTGGTAAATCAGCCTCACCAAGGAGTCCTCGTAGAGGCCTGGCAGGCAGACTACTCAACAGGCAGCTGAATAATACCACCAAGGTGAGTCTATCAATTCATACACACTTTGACAAATGTTTACAGTAAATTTGTCCCTGGACAGTACTTTTTATCCCCTGGGCCTTGTACACAGCCTTATGAAAACATGGAATTTATTGTAAAAAAAAAACATATTTGTACCGCTGGACCCATATATCATGTTTATAGGGAATTGATCGAATATTTACTTGTTGGTAGATGCTTAACCTTTAGCATACTGATGTCGACTACAGTTGATTATAGTATTGTTTTCTCATGTTTCAATTGTCTTGTATAACCAGGTTTTAAAAATTTAATATGTCTCAAATCTGTGATAATCATCTGATCATATACATTTCAACCTAGATTTTGCAAATTAAACTAATTTTTAGTCACTTGAAGTTGTGAATCGCGGTAGCGAGACACAACATCATGTGGCTGAAAATTTAAATTTCTTGGCTCAGTGCTCTAAGGGTTAATTCATCATGTTCCATCAAATAGCTCAATTTGGAAGATTCTTATTTCCCATAATCATTTTGATATTGATATTTTTGCCTTTTGAAGCTGTTAGTACAGGCTTTAAGTAATTACGGCTTTAAGTGAGTGAATATAGTTCTAAACAAAGAATTCAGAGACATAAGTGTTAATAATGAATACAAAGTACTACACATGCTACATGGTACAGTGTATTGTAAATCATTATTTCCACAGGATTTATTTCTCAGTGGCTTAGATTTTAAATATTCTGATTATTTTGTATTTGTTTCTGCTGCTCAGGTTCTTAGTTACACATACTGGAGGACTCGGCTATTAGCAGGCGTATTTCCATAAAATTAACATGAAAACCCAGGGGCGGATCCAGGAAAAAATCTGACTGGGTTCCAATAAAATACTTTAGTATAGGTATTTTATATATTACAGCCCTATTAACACTTAAACCGATACATTAAATTTTTCATTCAAGTGAAGTTGTGTCTTACTACCGCGACCCACAACTTGAAATGGGTGAATATCATTTGTATCTTCACGTTTTGAGGATTAAGGGTTAATGTGACGATAAAAACAAGAAATAAAAACATGAACAGATAAAAATTACTGCAATTGCAATGTGCATAGTGCGTCCAAAGGTGTATTGATTTTTGTATGTCTTTGGAAACAAGGGGTTGTGTGAATGTTATGTGATAGTCCACGCAGGCGGCCTCAATAAGTTGTGGTGACAGTTAATTAGATTACACCTGCAGCCGGTGTTACCGCGACCCCTCCACTAGTTCTGCTAGCTCCAATGTTTATCTTGAGATCAAAGAAACTGACTACCTAATCTGCTAATTGACCAGCTAAGTTTGTTTTAAAACCCTGTCATCAAAATAATGATTGGGTTCTAATGAACCCTGTCATCAAAACGATGACCAACTTAAAAAAATCAAATAATTTAGTGTTTTTTAGGTATCCAACCGTGTGTAATTTGAAAATGCTGACAAGGTTCCGGAAACCTGTCAACTCGGTCTAAATCCGCCCCTGAAACCCCATCAAAAACAGAAGTACTATAATACTTAGCGGTTACGAAACCCTGTCATCAAAATAATAACTGGGTTCTAATGAACCCTGTCATCAAAACGATGACCAACTTAAAAAAATCAAATAATTTAGTGTTTTTTAGGTATCCAACCCTGTGTAATTTGAAAATGCTGACAGGGTTCCGGAAACCTGTCAACCCGGGCTAAATCCGCCCCTGAAACCCCATCAAAAACAGGAGTACTATAATACTTAGCGGTTACGAAACCCTGTCATCAAAATAATAACTGGGTTCTAATGAACCCTGTCATCATAACGATGACCAACCTAAAAAAATCAAATAATTTAGTGTTTTTTAGGTATCCAACCCTGTGTAATTTGAAAATGCTGACAGGGTTCCGGAAACCTGTCAACCCGGGCTAAATCCGCCCCTGAAACCCCATCAAAAACAGGAGTACTATAATACTTAACGGTTACAATAATTTTAAAAGTAATAACAGAACATTCAGATTACAGTAGAACAGGTGGTATACATGCTATATCTGTATATGGCTTGAATCACCATTATGGGCATCAACGTCCTATGGGAGACCACATGTATGTATCAGTTGTGTGTGAAAATTCTATAAAGTGACATTTTATATCAAAGTAATAAAGTTATTTTTTAATTGTAGATACTCATATTTTAGTTATATTTTATTTATTTCATGTACATGTACCACCCCTTGTTTCAATGAATGAAATTCACCTCAACATGCTCAAACATTGGTGTATCAGTGGTGGTGTGGTCACATCTATGTTACCAGAAATACATAAGCTGATAAGAGAGAATTTTCTAATGGATTTCTTTTGTAGCTAATATAGATATCTGTGAATGTTGAAAGGGTCATACATGTATTGCCCATTTACATACATCAAGTACATGATCCGTGCCCCTCAACATGAAAAATATGACGTTCTACGATAATCTGTGATAATAACTCAAATGTTTTGGTCATATCAATTAAATTTTACCTAAGAGCTTTGCTTAGTGAATTGAATTCTTTGCATGGTAGACTATGAATTGTCACCTATTTCCTCATGATCACAAAATATAGGAGTTTTTTTCTGGGAGAGAGAGAGGAGTAGATTCTGAGAGATGAAGACACCTCACACAATCATAAAAAGGGGACTTTATTCTGGGAGGGAACAGTAGATTCTGGGAGCTGAAGACACCTCACATAATCACAAAAAGGGGAGTATATTCTGGGAGGGAAGGGTAGATTCTGGGAGCCGAAGACACATAATCACAATAAGGGGAGTATATTCTAGGAGGGAGGGGTAGATTCGGGAGCCGAAGACACCTCACATAATCACAAAAAGGGGGGTATTTTCTGGGAGGGACAGGTAGATTCTGCGTTGGTAAAGCGATCCGAAAATGATTGTACATAACGGGGCGATGCGTGTTGACCGTTGTAAGAGTATTGAACATGGAAAACTCCGTAAAGGGTTGAATACACGAGGCCAAAACTACTACGCATCACGCGCAAATTGTTTACCTATACACATGATACATGGTATAGATTCCTAGCTTTATAGTTTGTATGGACACAAGCAGTTTTCAACCAGGTAAACGTTTATATTGCATGTATTATCATGATTATCAGTTGGTTGTTTAAGTCAAAAATTTCGGTTATAAAAAGGCTGGACCTCATCGTCCTAAAACACTTGAAGGATGCAAACTTTTCATTTTATAGATAGCTGCCAAAACAGATCTCATACATATTTTCTATGTTAGCTGTTAGGGTTAATGATCAAGTTTCAAAAGATATATATTCTAAATAATGGACAGTTCTGCACGTCATATGTTGTGAATTGCCTGCACTACACCTACTGAGTAAATATTCTTAGATGTTAATCTGTTAATTATATAATGCAAATAAATTCGCGAATCTCGTGCATTGTCGTACCAGTTGATATGACCATGTATAAGGGGGAGATATTATACCCTGTTTTATTATTATGAATGAAATGTTCCAGAATTTAATAGTGTAGCATTTGTGTAGCTGTACATGTGTCGGTGTACCGTTGTCCATCATGCACATGACTGCTACAACAACAAAATTTATTGTAGCAAACTACACTAAAGCAAACTTAACACGTCTCTACAGTGCTGGTTCAACGTTGGCCCACCGTCTTCAACGCTGGTCTAACTTTAATTAACCCTTCACCTCTAATCACGATTGTAGTCGTTTTAATCTTTTTTTTTTATTATTATCTATTTAAATCGCCGCTATGGGGAATTAAATGTGTGTTTAAACATCCAGATTTGAAAATGTTTGGTCGCAAATTAAGCAAATATAAATAATTTTCAGCCACTTGAAGTTGTTGGTCGCGGCAGCGAGACGCAACTTCAAGTGGCTGAAAATTTAAATGATTCAAAGGTTAATCCAGTACTTCAAGGGCTGGGCGACCCCCCTTGTTTGCCAGATAATTTATTCCCTGCAGTGAGTTTCTGGTACGTGCTTTCATGGAAACAGAAAAGCAATAAGATCGGCCTAATTGTTTTAGATTCTGCTGGGGTCGCATTTTCACTGCTAATTGCTGGTTGATTACGGGAGGTGCGTGCGTGTTTATATTGTCAGCGGGCTGTGTTAATCACACTTTAGTGACAAGTGGCAGGAAGTCGTTCATCATCTTGTCACCATGGTCACCGCTTATAGTCTCATCTGGATCAGTGAGCTCATGTTCAGGGATCAACCAGCATCAACGCCCCTCATCGGGTCCTGTATACTGCACTGCAAAGTCAAATGGGTGTATTCCACTATAATGGTATGGTATATTCAGGACTGTGCTGAGCTTGAAAACCGTTTAGGCCCTCACGATGCATTAAAGCATCATTTTACATCCATGGCATCGAAGGGTACCCGGCTAAGCCTAGCTACTCACATTGCGTGAAGTCATCAGGGTAATCGAAGGGTTTTAGAACGGAAATTTCGACGAAACTGGTTTACCAATACATGGCAATTTTCTTTAATTTTTAAACCACATCAAATCATCTTCATCCACTAATGACTACATGCGACAGCAATTCGCGACTTGTAGTGGATGAAGATGACAATGGTAAATTCAGACTTGAAAGTATTTGTTTATTCAACAAAATCATGTCATTTTCAATCACCTTGAAGTGGGAATTGCAATTGATATCTCACCGTGAATTAAAATGAGAATAATTATTATAACGTAATAAATAAGCTAAATAAATTAAACAGAATTAGGCCCGTTTCCGTTTGTCATTTTACCTGCGGATGTAAAATTACAAAAAGTATATTAGCAGCGCGCAAAAAAATCCGTGCTGCGTTAGTATACTGTGCACAGTCAATCGAGGCCAAGATGGTGTACAGAAAGAGTTTTCAAATCCAGTGCAATCTATAATCTTGGTCGAAAAGTCGCGCTGCTAATATTTTAACCATGTTAACGTACATGCAATATACTTATTTTATCAATGTCGGGAAATACCGTATTACAGATAGATATGTTCACCATATTCAAAGAACACTACGTGAACATGGTGAACTGACATGATGTGTTTATTGCATATTTATGATGATGTTGAGAAACTATGAAAAACAGCTTGATCCCGATTCGAGCTCTGGTTTTGCTATTATCTGATTATATCAAGTCCGACAAGATACATCTATAGATCGTGACTTTCCTTGTGATTTTGCGTTTCTGTGTACGAGCGTCACCCCTCCTCGCGGTGTAAACAGTGGATGGTTTATAACTATTTTCTCCGGCGTTTAGGTTAACCCTTGTCTTTGTGAACTGTATTTTTTAATTATTATTCTTTCCCTTTAATAAGGCTGAAATTGCTAACGCAATTTCCAGCTTTAAATGTCGAAATATACTTTCATTAAGCAATAGACACCCCAAAATAAATTATTTGAACAGCTGAGATTTAACAAACCTTGGATCAATTTAGTTACATTTTCATTTCCTTCCCCCCAGTATGACTAGAAACTGGCTTGAAATATACCCGGTATAATATTATACTGCCTAGCCCTAGCAGTACAAGGGCTAAAACCACTTAGTGCCATCTCTATTGTTTCTCTCATAGTGTTTTTTCTGCACTAGATCAGTAAGTGTGAACACATGATCAGCACATGGGAGTTTCTATTCATACTCAGACTAAGAGGTTCTCAATACGACTCGGGTGTGGCTTCAGAACATGATACGTTGTCTCAACGTTGGCATCACGTCCTTTGCGTTGGGCTAAATCTAGTACAACCGATGTCCATCACTGTTTATTTTTGGTTTCTGACAGACAGGTCTGAGTCAGTCAGCAGGTGATGTAGGCCTACGCAGCAAACTATTACGTATTACTAAGCGATGAGCCGATGCTGGGCCAGCGTCTCCAGTGCTGGTCCAGCATTGGCCCAGCACATTATCTCTGTCTATAGTATGAACTAGTCCTGGTACGTGCAGGCAGCTAGATGGGCGCCTGCAGCTAAGTCTCCATACCAACCTCATGCCCTTAACACTTTGAATGGCGGCACTATTAAACATGTTAAACTTTATCTCAATAATAAATAATAATTTGCTGCGAATTTTATTCGTTTGTAGCACAGTACACTGGTACAAGGAAGTTACGTTTTCAGAGACCGAGAACATTTTGTTTCAAAACTATTGGTATAAACGTATGTATTGGAATTTCAAATATCACTAAAACTATTCATTAGTGATTTTTTACTTCGGTCCTTGAATTACATTATTCATCCTTATCGTTGATATTTTAACCCTTGAAGCGCTGAAATATTTTTTATATAAACCAGGAGACCAAAGGGTTTCTTCCATTTGAAATCATCATAAATGTATCAGTCAGCTCTTTCCGCTTCATTTGAGTAGCGATGTTATGGGTCTATGGCCATTATAAATATTTCACTCTTTTAGTGCGGTAATCCCTGCGGTAATAAGGATGGCTTCCCATCCGCAAACATGGTAAAGATGAGATTTGCAAACCACCCCTAAACACTGCAAGTGAAATTGAAAAATGACCCCTAAACACCACAAGCTCACTTGAAAAGACCCTTTAAACTTGCCATCGAGTGAAGGTCGAAAAAATAACCAAATAACCCCTAATTCTAAATTTCTAAGCTTTCTTTTCTATAAAAATATCACTTATTGGAGGTTTTAGGTCATTTTGACCCCCTAAACACGTAACGTTACGCACGTTTTTCACGAAAAATTGTTAAATAGCTCGCTAATCTAATTTAAACTTGATTAGCAAATAGGCAGAGGCGATTTGCTTCCATGGCAGAATATAGTACTTAGTTCTTAGTATGGCATGCTGTCGGTGAAGTAAAGTGGTTTTGTTTTAACATGTTTAAAGCACTATTATGCTATGTTGATTTATTTAATTTTTCAACCACTTGAGGTTGTGTCCACACCCCCAAGTGGTTGAAAATTACTGATATATTTTTTTTAATTTGAGACCAACCATTTTCAAATATTGCTGTTGAAACTGTCATTTCATTTCAAATAACATGATAACAGTGGTTGAATTGGCTAATACCATGAATAAAGTGGATTAAAAACGACTATTGTCGTGATTAGCATACAAAGGCTTAATTCAGCATTATCTGATTATCATCATGATCATATCACGTTAATCGGACTTACTGATGTGCCACTACAAAGTCGCAGACCACTAGCCGTGGTCATGATGAACGGCGTAACGCGTGAACAGAACATAATCAGATAATGACATACAGATACATGTACCACCACTAACTACGCTTATAACTGACGTGCTCCTACACCCCACCGGGGTACTGGGATGATTTCTAGTAGTAGTACTTTTCGCCCCCATCCGGGGAGGGTCATTAGAGATCTGTTTCGTCTGTTGGATGCTGTTACGGCATTGTACGGAAGCACTAGTCTACAGCAATCATCCAAGGGCAGCTGCAGCCTCCTCGTATCTGGCTATAATCTTCGGGCGAATTGCCAGTGGTGTACCCTGGTTCCTCCGCTCAACAGCGGAGCCAATGCAGCACCCGCATCAGTGCTGGCGCTGATGTAGGCTGTGGTAGCCTTAAATAACCGGCAATAGCGTGTTTGACATTAGGTCTCTCACGTGGGATGAATGGAGCTACCCAGAGGGAGTGATCCTTCCTATTGTTACTCTGGGGACTATCCGACCCGAGGATAGCGGAGCTGCGCAAAATGCCAAAGAGTTTCATCATTAAATTGTACAGCGAAACTCAAGTCTCCGGCCGTCTGGGCATGTCTGGGGGTATATCCCCTGGACATGCCCAGAACCCCTTATCGGGCGAGCGAAGGTAAACGCTCTCAATAACCCACCATGCCCTATCGCCCCCACCCTCACATCATCATCTGTACATCATTCATCTCATCAATTGACTACAACGTTTTTATCGTATTATAGTGTCACTTAAAAGACCTTTTGTGCCGAAAAGTGACGTAAAGCAATGATTTACTACTACCTACACCCCACCACTAAAAAACAGAACGACGTTTTAAAAATGTTTGTCACATTCAAAGGCGGCGGCACCGGTGCGGTGGTTAAAGCTACCTGCTTGGAAATTCGGAGATCGCGGGTTCGAACCCCACTCTGGCCTTCAAGAAACAAAATGTTTCTTTCCCGCTTACCCGTAAAAATTCAATATTGTGGGTAGCCTCTGTGACCGAGAAGTAGTGTGCTCGGCCTCAGACCGCCTGGATACGAATTTCGAATTAGGTGTCTGGAAGGCAGTGTCATCTCATTCATTTCACCATCCTCAGGATGTTCTCCTTGCCCAGTTTAACCTATATATGTGCACAAAGGTGGCATGAAACCTCATTCATTTCATTTAATTTGTCACATTCAAATGCAAAGACAAGTTTGGAATATACCCTACTCCCCCAAAACTTGACTTGAATTTTGTTTTTTTCTAACCACAGACGAGTTGACACTGGCAAACTGTGTCTGTGTCACATGACAGAATTATCTAATCACCATAGATGTAGAGTAGACTCAGTCACTCTAGGTCTAAGCTAATCACCACCCTTCGTAACAAGGTAACGGTAGAATATTATATTATACGTGGGATGAAATGTCGATGTTGACGTATTTACACTAGGAACCTAATTTAACCTACTGTTTTAACACCAAGTTCCGTCCTAACTAATTTAGACTAAGCTATTTCATGCTTCTTTTGGCCTAACCCTATTAACAGATTAAGCACATATATCATGTGCACTAATGTTACCCAGATATGTTCTTGAACCCTGGAATAGTTATTTCTTTCCTCATTGGATAGACAGTGGAGTATACGAAGGTACATGAAGGTATATGTTATCAAACTGTTATTAATATTGTATCTTGTACACTGAATAAACTGAATTGCATGACACATTGTTGACAAAAAGTCTTAGCGGTACAAGTTTAGTAGCTTGGTGTCATCTTGTATTTTGCGACAAAAATAGAAATAATATGCAGACATATCAGTTATCCAAACGATGTAAAATAACGCAAATTGGCATGGATTCTTAGCTTTCTTTGGATTAGAATATCTAGCAGTAAGTAGGACCTTGAGTATTACATGTCATGTCAAACAATTGAATGAAGGTCTATTGTGTTTTCTACTACTAGCACCACAGATAGTGGTATCGGCTAGTATTATTGGCACTGGAGAGAGATCTATCGACTTACTGATTACAGTAGTGCCCTGCAAGACCAATAGGCAGCCACTTCTTACTTTTTAAGTTAGCAGTTACTGCCTTTTGGCTCCGCAGAGTACTTCTCCTTTATTCTCCCCGATATATAGATTGCCCTCGCTCTATGGATTTGTCTCACAATTGTACGGAGCCTTGTTTTGGTTGGGTTATTTGTTTGAGCTACACCCCTCCCCTCCACGGCACTTTGATTTGGGGGATTGCCTTGGCCGCCTTTGGTCATCACGTACGTGTCTTTCTGTCCGTGCAGATGGACATATCTTCCGCTTATTATGCTCTTCACCAAGGACATACTACACTTTGTAGTCCCACATGTACTTTACGCCAGACACACTTGACTCTCTCAATCCCACATCAGCTTTTGAAATTATAGTTTTTATGATTTGAAGCTGGACATTCCGTTGGCAGTTTCAGAACTCTTGAAATAATAATAAAAACGTATAGCACTTTCTGAAACATGTCAGTGTTATATAACATGTATAAAATGTATTTATAATCGTCGAACACGTCAATCAAATGACATGCGTTTCTCGTTCTCGTGAACTGAACCATTCTACTCATGACTCACTACATGTGGTAGGCCCCTACTCGTGAAATAGGATAACCTACTTGTGTCGTTTTTTATCCGAACATTAATGTAAAATGCGTTTTTTTAATTATTTTCTCTTGTTTCATTCTTCTCTTGTTTTAACAGTACTTTAATGTGATGACATACAGTACGTATCATATTTATTTTCGGCCAATTGCAGTTAAACGTTTACTTTTAAAAACGACTGTACTATTTTGTGTTTGGAAGCTTTCATGTAAGTGATGGACTCGATTCAGGCAGAAGGAAAGTACAATTATTACATCTCTGTGGCTAGATAGCTACAGGGATAGTGTTGTCTGCGTCTAATTCATTTAGCCAACCTTCAATTACTTTGCTGCACCATAGCTGTATCATGTGTATATATATACTAGTTGGGAGTGTGTATAGGCAGAGCGACTAATCCAACAAACATGAGGCTTTACACAACCCAATGCAGGTGTAATGCTGGGCCAGCGCTGGAGATAATGGCCCAACATTAAAACAATATTGAGTTCACGTCTCGTGTTTCTTGTGAATTCATCCTGGATATTATTTTTGATTCAATGTTGCACCAACGCTCTCGATATTATCCCAGCATTCTATCAACGTTTGTAAAATAAGTAGTGTTTGCTTTAATAGTTTTAAGTAAGTATGCTGGTTAAATATCGGCCCAATTTTTAGATGCGTTGGCCTGCCGTTCATCAAATGTTTAATGCGCATCTTGATTCACAAGGGATGCCACCCACACCCCCCCCCCCGCCCCTATCCCCACCCCCTCCTAGGAATAAGCATTGAGGGAGATTCATCATGAGACTTGATCCTGGAATAAAGCTAGTCTGACAGCTCGGGAACTTGGTTTGGTGAATGTTGCGCCAATGTGTAAGATGTTGAAGCATTTATAGGCCAATTGTTTCTAATGGCTGAACGAACATACCCAGCAAACACAAGGCATTTCACCAATGTTGTTTTGATGTTGGGCCGACGTCGAATGCCTTGTGTTTGCTGGGTATAGCGTTAGCTGACCTATTTCCCCCTATGTTACCTTTCATCCACTTTGTGTCTAGCTACCGCTAGTTGTGAAACTTTTGTTTAATTTAAGACCAGACATTAAACAAGACCAGATATTTGCAAATCTTGATGTTTAAGCACTCATTTATTTCCCAATAACCCCAGAAACTGTAAAAAATTAACATCCTAATAAAACAGATAAAACACGACAATAATCGTGCTTTAGGGTTGAAGGGTCACAGTGAATACAGGACATTTGTCCAGTGGAGGCTCAATGTTGGACCACCGTCTCTGACGCTGTCCTAACATTAATTTAGGGGTGAATATTTTTATATGAACCATGGCGACCAAAGGGTTTTATTCAATTCGAGATCACTATAACTGACTTAGTTAGCTCTTTCTGATTCATTTGAATACCTATGTTATGGGTCTACGATCATTACAAATAGTTTTACTCTTACAGTGCGGGGATCGACTTTAAACGTCAGAATCTGACATCTACAGACGATTCTGACGTCATAAATCAATCCCGCACTGTAAGGGTTAACCCTCCACTGATTCGTGTTTACTGTTGTGTCACTGGTACAGTAACAACTCATCTTCGACGCTGTCCCAACATTAACCCTTTAAGCCCTCACGATGCATCAAAGCATCATTTTACATCTTTGAAGAATGACTTAATTTCCTACAACGAGTGGTTTTAGAGCGACAATTTTCGTGGAACTGTTATAAAAATAGCACTATGTTTTTTTTCATTTGCCACCAACTTCATGTCATCTTCATCCACTACAAGTCGAGAATTGCGACAGCAATTCACGGCTTGTAGTGGATGAAGATGACAATGGTAAATTCAGGCTTGAAAGGGTTAAATCGACTTAGGATCAACGTCTCTTGTTTGCTGGGAAGTAACATAGAAAGTGTGTCCAGGCTGGACAAGTGAACTGAACCTTTGCCCCATCTTCTGTGACGCGACTCAAATTTAAACCGGCAGTGGTATAACCTCTTGTGTTTACTAGACAGGGATTCGTGAGTTAGATAATAACATAGGATATGATTACATGGAGGTGTGGTGGATGATAGGGACCAGTTAATGTCCAGGCCTACAGGAGGTTTAACCCTTGAAGCGCTGAATTTTTTTTATGAAAATCATGGACACTAAATGGGTTTTTTTCAATTTGAAATCCTTATAAATGTCTTAGTTAGCTCTTTCTGATTCATTTGAATACCTATGTTACGGGTCTACGGCCATTAGAAATATTTTTACTCTTACAGCGCGGGGATCGACTTTAGTCGTCAGAATCTGACGTCCTGTAGACGACGTCAGATTCTGACGACTAAAGTCGATCCCCGCGCCGTAAGGGTTAATAATCAACGCAACTAATAAGCTACCTACTCCGATGATTGAATGCGTCTAGTATCCCAGCAAACCTAGCATAAACATACAATGCTGGCTAAATGGTGGCCCACCGTCTACAACGCTGATTCAGCATTAAGCCAGCATTGGGCCAACGTCTGTTGTTTGCTGGGATATATAAGTGCCAATTTGATGGATTGCTGCCAAAACTCAGCGTGCATGTAACGGCCAGTTCTTTTTCAGCAAACGTGACGCATTCACCCAATGTTGTTTCAATGTTGGTCCACCGTCTTTGACGCTGGCCCAACATTGTAACAACATTAGGTAAATGCCTCGTGTCTGCTGAGTTGCTGCCCGTTGTTTAGAAAGCAAGTGTTGAAGGTAACGTGTAGGTGCTTGACGCTGCAGTCAGACGAGATGCTAGTATATAGCTGATGTTGATGTTCAGCAGCCCTCAGCTCGCAGGGGGTCCCGCCTAGTTTCTGGACGCCGCCCCCGCCATTGCTGGGCCGGGTGGGGTGGGAACATTCACCCCGCAACAACTTGGATCTCGTTTGAGAGCATTGTTCTGACACAGGGGAATGTACCTCCCAGTGGCAGACAAGGTAGCCTGCTGAATCTAGACCACGCGCGCCCTGGTTCCAGTTGTGTGATGGAATGTGGCTACCACCCCGGCCTCCATATACTGGTACACTAACTGATTCAGGTTATGCATCCAGCATAGCATTCCTCTCATTACTACAGAAAACACAGCGCTGCCGAACAGACCACCGCATTTCGACCTTTGGATGTTATCAGCGATTGACTAAGGTTACGTGGTTATTGGGATGCGAGTGGGAAGGTGTAGAGAACATGTATAGAGTTAGAGCTGAGAGTGTGTTTGCCTATTTAGCCTGCTGAGGTGATTTATTTAAATTTTCAACTACTTGAGGTTGTGTCTCGCTACCGCGATCCACAACCTCGAGTTGTTGAAAATTACTCATATATTTGTTTATTTTAGACCAAACATTTACAAATATCGATGTTTAAACAGAAATTACAGTGATTTAGCTGGCTAAAAACGGACTAAAAATGGATTTTTGTCGTGATCAGCAGGCAAGGGTTACTGTTAGTGTCTGTATGATTGGTTTGACGTCTGGCGTGATGACGGATCACTGTGGCACGTGGTGATGCTGAGTGTAATGTGATCTGATACGACCGGCACCAGTACACCGGCCTTTATGTGCAAATGCTGTACTATATGTATAGGCCCTGTGTAGTGTAGACATTCAAATCACCCATATAAACAGGTCGGCAATGTATACAGCCTGCGAGATACAGTGCGCACATACACAGATGATGTGAAGCATCAGGAGCGAGAGGAGGCTGCAAACCTCTAACTAGGCGATCTGGGTCAATGCAGCAGGCAACAGGCTATCTGGTGGCTATAGGGATGTACGCCAATCCTAGGTGATGCTCGGCATTTTGAAGCAGGCGCTGTGTTTTGTACCAGGATCTCGCCAGCACAGGATAATAGCGGCCTCCAGCACCAGGAGCATGTAGACTGACAGATAACATGCTTCTCGTCTTCTGTTGCCTGCCCGTCTTGTTGCTTGTGTACAGCCATGGAGAGGAACATCTATATAGGCAGTGTGAGGAGCTTACCATGGTGAACATACAGCTTTGTAAAACTCAACAAAACAACTCGATACCTCACAAATCAACAACTATCCATGCCTCCACAGCCGTCACGGATTCTACCTTCAATATGATACACAGGACTATCTCATCCCTGCTTTTATTTAAGATGGATTCCTGGTTCTAGAGTTGCTTTATACAGAGAGCACGGTGCTAATCATTGTTTTATGACGGAGAGATCATTTTACTGATCTCTAACTCGTTGCTCCCTTCAGCTTTTCCCTGTGGTGACTTGTTGATAAACACTATGGCGATTATGCCGGGGGGTTGTGCTCCCATGAAATACGTGCGTTGCCGGGTGACGACATACCGTGCCAGTCTGCTGGATCTGAGGTGGTCCCGTGCTATCCATAGCTGTGAGAGATGTGTACTGGGACCTCCTAAGGCCGGGGCACCTTCACCATGTAAAGCTGTGCATTATGGCATATGTACACCGGTTACCCTGGCCATTGTCACCAGTAATGGTCCTAAGACCCAGCATCACACACTCACACTAGTACCTAAGGTAAGATAACAACAACCATTATTATTCCTTGACCCTTACAACGCTGTACGAATTTTTCTCAATATTTAATAAAATATTTTTGTATAAACCATGGAGACCAGAGGGTTTTTTAAATTCAAATCATCAGAAATGTCTCAGTTACCTCTTTCCACTTCATTTGAATACCTATGTTATCCGTCTACGCCATTATAAATATTTTAACCCTTTAGTGCGGTGGTCTACTTCAGACGTCAGAATCTGACGTCTAAAGTCAGTCCCCGCACTTAAAGGGTTGACTCCTAGAGCACTGATGTTGACTACAGTAGACATTCTGTGTTTTTATTAGTACCTGCATATTAAACCAGCTGTTTAAAGTAGAATATGTCTTTAATCTTGGAAACACTGATCAGTGATAGATTTTAGATTCCAGTACATATCAATATGTACCATGTGTACTGGGATCTAAAATCTACAAATGACTTCGTCGCCTCGGAGCTAAAGGATCCTATCTGCCACTCTAACGAGTGTCAGATAGGATGCTTTAGCTCCGAGGCGACGACTTACATTTTTCGTCACTTGAAGTTGTGGATCGCGGTAACGAGACACAATTCAATCGACTGAAAATTTGAATATCTGAGTGCTCTAGTCTGAGGGTTAAAATGTTAACCACGCCCAAAGCCGTTTTAGTCTTTTTATTTTCCCTTCAAACAAGAAAATTTGAAAAATAAATGCTAGATTGGGACTTGTTTGAATTCAAATTGTCCATATTTAGGTATTGTTTATCACCTGGAAGTTGTGGTTCGCGGTAGGCAGACACAGAATGAGTGGGTAACACATTTAATTCTACAACGTAGCGCTTTAATTAAGGATTATCATAACAATAAATCACGGTAAACTGTGACATTTTGTTTAATTGCTGCAAATGGAGCGTAATGTAAAACCTAAATTATAACTTCTCAGTCTCTTACATTACAGTCACGTCGTCCCATTGGATATATAATATTGTATCTGCCACGTTTTAAAGTGCGCAGATACACCCTTTCATATCCAAGCTACATCACCACAATTTATTTGACACTGTGAGCATTGCCCCACATATGTACATTATTTGAATTCTAATCCCGTATTCAAAAGATACGCCCATTGATTTCTATCAGCTTTAATCACAAAATTCCACTACATGTCAAATAGTCTAACTTCTGAAATACTAATTTCAATTTCACGAACTTTTCAGGGTAGGCGCCGGAATACTTGCAAAGAGCGCTTGCAAAATTTCATGGAAATTGAGTTAGAATTCACTGTGAAATCAGCGAAAAACACCCAACATTGGTGGAAGTTCATTGCAGCTATATGCGAAAAGCTTATAGGGGCCTACATATTAATATTCATAAGTACGGGCCATAGCACTTAAAGAGCGGTTTAACGTTTGACCGACATACAACAATTACATACTTTTGCATTCCCAGTCCAGCTTTAACACCTTAACTTAAGCTTTCTTTGCCCCATGAACAGATGGACGTTCAACACTGTTTTGTTTGCGCAAGTTAAATAGCATCAGATGCTGGTTGACCTTGAACCGCCTTAGAACCGCAACTATTTTTGTGGCAATCTACGGTGTGCCTACTTCGCGACTCAGACTGAGAGATCTCTGGTGATGTGTTGTGTCTACATAACAGGGTAGAGGACTTTAATTACATTAACCCCTCCAGACCGGGCGAGGTTTAAATAATAATCGATCATAAATCTGATAAAACGAATATAAACGTGATAAACCTCATGGGAGAATATTTGTTCAGTAGTCTTGAGAGCTACTAAGTAGCTACATGTATCTGTGTATGTAACAAATAAACAGAAAACATTTGTATCATATTTATACAACGCGGCCCAACGTCTTCGACATAGGTCCAACATCATATAAATGTTATACAAATGTTTTATCTTTAATACTGGCCCTGAGTAATCATTAAAATGTGCAAATGTTACATTTCGAAGGCTGCTGTGTATTTTTGTACCCTGAGAGCTGAGGTGTGTTATGATCGTATCACAACTTTTTTTAGACCGAACAAGACGTTATAACACTGGGCAGTGGCCAAATGCTGGGTTATTGTTGGCCCACATTTAACCAAACATAGCCTCGAATCTCTACAAGTTGATGCAGAATCATGGTCATTTGTCTTCATTAGCGCGATGTGCTCAGCTCATACAGAGCTATGTTCTGCTTTCGGAACACCATTGACTACATGTACCAGTGTGTACCGGAAATTTAATCGGCCCTACTTGAAAATTATACAAGTTTGTGCACTTCTCTTACATCCTAAGTGATTGTCATATTATCGGGACGTGGGTCCCCAGCAAACACGAGACATCTGTCCAATGTTGTGTCAATGCTGGGCCATCGTCTGCGACGCTGGCCCAGCATTGATCCAACATCGGATCCATATCTCGTGTTTTTTTGCTGAGGTGTGTCCCAGCAAACACGGCATTGACCAAATGTTGTTCTAATGTTTGGCCCGCCGTTTTCGACATCGGCACAACATTAAAGCAACATCGGGTTGTCTAGTCTGCGCCAGGTTAGCATGCTTTATCATGTTTATCTCCCTGATACATCATCATGTGACAGTGATTTAGGACAACCGTCTACTATCATTGTGATTTGTCTTACTAATATCCGCTTGTAGCGATCCATTCAATCCGTATAGTTTTGAAAACAGGATATTGAGGGAGTGTTAAATTGATTAAGTATGTAAAAATTCTCTCGACGTCATTTTTGGGTGTGTCTCATTGAAAATAACTCCGTAACTGAAAACTCATTTAAGTTACACATGCCACGTGACTTTACTAGTTATCTGGTGATCAATGGGATTCGGGATCTCACAGACCATACCAGCAAAAACCTCGAACCAACGTTGGCTTTATGTTGGGCCATCGTCGATGGCCCAACATTGGGTAAATATTTGCCGGGATGTTTCCCCTGAAAATTTTGAACAAGTCATTCTCACATCTATTTGTCTAGTCTCGTGATTGGAAAATCTGGATCCCATACATGTTTCCAGCATAGACGCAATAATTCATGTTTTGTGGTCAGTTCAGTTCGAACGTGTCCACACATTGCATCCACATGCACTATTTTTCATTTTAACCCTGAATACCCGACATAACTTTTTAAGTTTTATATAAATGTAAAAATTGTTAGTTAAAATAAACATGTAATATATTATAACAACAAAGTTCTGGTAATTACACTTTTTTATGCATCATGGTAAAAATATTATCCCAGTTGAAACACGACATTCAGCCCTGCGTCGTAGGCATTGAGCCAACATTGAAACAATACAAGGACAATGATTCGCATTTTCTGGAGATATACCACCATGGGAACTCTCTGTGCTAATATATTTTTCATTTCTCATTAAGTGACACTTTACAAAATGTCCGCTCGGCGCTGTACACATAGTACAATAACATTCACAATTAGTGTTTGTGTAGCAGTAGTGTTACCTTTTTATAGAACAAGGGTGTTTCATCCCATCAAACACGTCGAGATATTAACACAATGTTAATGTTAATGTTGGCCCAGCATTGTAGACATTAACCTGGATGATGCTTGTTTGCTGGGATGCTGGTAATAATGGTACACTGACACCGACAAACTGATGCAGATAGCCTGCCAACGACATGTGTATGTGCTGACAAGGATTCCATGTTAACACTTGTACTGCTAAGCCTGTATATATTTACCAAGGCTCGTAATAATAATAAAAAACAATCAGAAATTGAGCGACAGCTAAATGATACGGCGGTTTATTTAAATTTTCACCCACTTGAAGTTGTGTCTCGCTACCGCGACCCACAACTTCCAAGTGGCTGAAAATTACTCATATGTGTTCAATTTGAGCACAAATATTTGCAAATCTTGATGTTTAGACACATATTTCATTCCCAATAACAGTGATTTCGTCGACTAATAAAACAGATTCAAAACGACCATAATCGTGATTAGCAGGATAACGCAGCTAATGCAACATTTATACAACGTCGGCCCAACGTCTTCGACGTTGGTCCAACATCGTATAAATGTTATACAAATGTTTTTTTCGTTTGCTGGGAAGGGTTAATATTACGCACAGTGTAGGCCTACTCTGTACATTTTCAAACAAGCTTCAAAGGAAAGAAAAGTCATTGACTTAATATTTGTTTTGCTACATTCTAGGGAAATCAATTTGGTTGATGTCTTTTTTTACAAATATATTTCATCATTTACCACTTACAGCGCTATACAAACCATGGATACTAAAGGGTTATTTTCAATTTAAAATCGTCTTAAATGTCTTAGTTAGTTCTTTCCGATTCATTTGAATACCTATATTATGGGTGTACGGCCATTACAAATATTTGTACTCTTAGAGTGCGGAGATTGACTTTAGACATCAGAATCTGACGTCTACAGACGTCAGATTCTGATGTCTAAAGTCGATCTCCGCGCTGTACGAAATCTTCTCAATGTTAAATATGCGCTAAAGGATGTTGACGAGTGATTTAGGTGGAATGAAGAATATACATACTTAATGTGGATGTGGCCTTTAGTATTGTGTGACAGTCACATTTTTCCTGTGGTCATGTACGCGTGGGTGGGCTAGTTTCGCTAGATGCATAATAAAAAAAGACCGACGTCTCCTCTGAATCCACAATCGTCATACAGTAGAGTAAGTAATATCACGAGAGATTTTACAATTACCTATTATGCGGCAGAATATGACTTCAGTAATTAGCTGTCGTACTTAAATGTTACTGATTTCAAGCAGCTGCAACACACTGGTTGTTTCTGTGTTCTTCCCTTATAATGCGCCGTAAATGCGAGAGACCGACAGAGAAAAATCATGTGATGTGGAGACTGAACAAGGTGCATATACAAGTACGTAATGAGTTATTTGTAGGCAACGAGAATTCCCTTTGGAATTTAAAGGTTGTATCGGATTATACACTGTATCTTCCACTTTACAAGCTGAGAGATACTAGTAAAGATAAAAGGTGCAGGTGAGATACTAGTAAAGGTAAAAGGTGCAGGTTTATAGTCTGATATCAAGTCTAAAGACCTATCACTCGACTTTACATCTTACCCCCCTGATCACTGGACCTGTTCATTCGTGTGCCATTTCAACTCTACGGAGAGTATACAGTCCTGCAGCCGTTTCGGTGCATTGAACTTATCGTACACATTGCCATCTCTGTCCTACCAGGTACTCATTTTCACTTGAGTCAATTGAAGCATTTGAGGGTGAAGTGCCTTGCCCAAGGACACAACATCTTAACAATGTCCCAAGATTGAGAGGGGAGAAACATGCTATTTCTCTGAAAATTCTGCACCAAGCGGGAGTCGAAACCGCACGGCAGGCAACGACATCGGCAGAGCGCCACGCTCTAACCATTGCGCTATGTCCCTCTCTAGTGGCGGATCCGGGGGGGGGGGGGTACTCAGGGTGGGGGGGGAGTGATATTGACTCCCCCCCCCTTTTACAAAACTAAAACATTATTTGACGCCCAGATTTACCATGGTACTGATATGACTGGTACCTTACTTAATAAGTTGAGAGGATTACAAAATAAGTGATTGACACCTAAATGTTTATGTCAGATAGCTAGGTCATTACTAAAAAACAAAATGTGCGGTTTGAGGGAGAGATGATAAATGTCAACTCTATCAAATTATCAAATTTGAAAATTATAATTATTTAATTTAGCGCTTTAAGGGTAAATAATTAACAAAGTTCTACTAAATTGGTATTTTTAGTCCAGCGAAAGTTGATGAAAAAAATACTTGAACTTCCATTCAAATCAAAAAGCTTTCCAGAACACTTTGAAATCAAATTGGGCGAAAAATATAGACTACACCGATGTGAGGTACAGTAACATGTTAGATTCCTTGAGGAGATGGATCACGTCGGCGTTTAACCCTTTCACTATCAAAGTTCACTTCTGTAACCTGAATACCGTAACAGACTGCTTGAAGTTGGCTATGTTGCTGAAACGGTTAAATGTCAGACATGAACACTATGACGCTATTATCAGAGAATGTGAAGAGTTTAACGGCATCGTTCACTCCTGTGTCTGTTTAGTTTATTAACCCTTAGATCACTGAGCTATTCAATCTAAATTTTCAGTCACTTGAAGTTGTGTCTCGCTACCGCGACACACAACTTCAAGTGACGGGAAATTTTTGTTATTTGTGAAATTTATGTCCCAACATACATCTGTGTTTCAAGAGTGAAAGCATATTTTATTATTAACAACTGATCATATAGGTGCTAAGAAAAACACAGAATGTTTACTGTAGTCGACATCAGTGTGCTAAGGGTTAAATTTTATATTCACCAGGTGGGGTTTATACAATACTTTCTCTGTAACGAGCGCGATGGTTTCTGGGTATCCTGTTAATAGTTCACAATGGACCACTACTTTAACCTGTTAACTCTTCTTTGCCCAAGTTAGCAATGATGCGAATCCTCTGTAGAAACGCAAATAAGCAATAATGCGATTTTCATACATTAAAAAATCAGCCTATTTGACCCCGAAATGAATTCAAATAAACTTCGTGCCATCTTACAATTAGGACTATGCCACATAAAAAGTCTTGAGGGTTCTAAAGTTCTATTATGCAGCGTCTAATGGTTGCTTATGATGGTATACTTGAAATATATTACGTTTTTGTGAGGAATTTGGGTAAAGAAGAGTTAAATGACTCACGACCATAATTTGTTATGGTTCTTACATAAACGTGAACATGATGTAGGTCATCAGGTCATGTGGCGTTGTTGTACTCGTTTGACCAATATTTAGTTTGGGTTTTTAGCCAACTGTCTGTCTTTCCGATAAGGTGGGAACGATTTGAATTCTGAAGTAGACAATGTACTAGTTAGTGAAAATTACGTGTATACTAATTTTGTAACTCAAGTACAAATATGTACAGTGATCTCGTTAATTTATGATAAGTCGATCTGAGAAGTAATTTCAGCTTCAAATGAAATGATTCGGAAACATACTAGGATGGTTGTATTTATAAAGAGCTACTTGAATAATTCAACGCGCAAAGGGTGAAAATGGCCCGATTAAAGGTTGCACTAAAAATAGAGTAGACATGTGAACACTCCTGCGTGTAATCGACCCTGCCTGCTGATTTATCGCTTACTAACCATCTTCAGTTTATCATCTTATGCAACGTCTCTCATACTGATTGTAAACATATGGTCGCCTCGTAGCTAAAGGATCCTATCTGCCACTCTGACGAGTGTCAGATAGGATCCTTTAGCTCCGAGGCGACGATATGGCGTCTATAATGTTAACGATCGTCACAGAGATCAGTAGCAGACACGGTAGACATGGTAGAAGGGCAAGTACTTACAATTCAACCATTGGCCTTTTGACTTATACATTGTAGTTATATATTATATAAATAGTTGGTAAAGTTTTAAACACTTCTTCGTCTCTATTTATAGTGCACGTTAGTACTATGTATCTACTTAAGTATGTAACTAATAATACTTCTTCAGTAGATATATATTCACTATCCATTGTCAGATCAAGGTATTAGATACACATGATACAGGTGCTGCTTGAAATAACATTGATAAATTATTTAAAAAGCTCATTTGCAGTTGCCCCCCCCCCCCCCCACGTATATATTTTTTATCAACCAGCACAACACATGAAAATAGCTACTCTCTTACACTTTTTTGCTTTTGTCTATTTCGTTTACCAAATTTGGGATTTTTGAAGTTGTACAACAAGAAGGTTATTTAATACCTACTTGGACGATAATCATACTGATATAGCTTATAATTACCACGTTCTTAGCATCCCGAAGGTGAATAACGGAATTGTACTGACTTTCTTTGCTGTCATGATTTACACAGTGTACCGGGCTATCAGTTCCCAGATAATAACAAGGGAACGTTAACCCTTTAAGCCCTCACGATGCATTAAAGCATCATTTTAAATCCGTGCAGACTTAATTTTCCTACAACTAAGGGTTTTAGAATGAAAATTTCCATGAAACTGGATTACCAATACATGGCAATTTTTTTTATTTTTTAAACCACATCGAATCATCTTCATCCGCTGCAAGTCGTAAATTGCGACAGCAATTCGCGGCTTGTAGGGGGTGAAGATGATTATGGTAAATTCAGGCTCGAAAAGGTTGATACAATGTTGTTTCAATGTTGTTGCGCCGTCTGGGATGCTGGCCTGGCATCCACCCAATGTCGATCTGAACGTATCCCAGCTAACACTACACATTGAAAAAGTGTTGGTTTAATGCCGGCCCACCGTCTACGACGCTGGCCCAACATTATACCACCACTGGTCGAACTGTTGTTGTTTGTTGCTTGATGTTTTCCGGGCTGGCAGTGAAGGTGTTAGAGTTACAGTACGTGCTGGCCAGTAGATCATCCACCGTGAGCTGACTGATGGCATGACAGAAAAAACACACCACCAAGATAGACGTGTGTGTTTAGTTTTTGGTGTGTGGAGGATTTTTGCCCAAGACTAATGGGCAGGCATATCCCATGAGCAGCCTTAACCCTTTAAGCCCTCACGATGCATTAAAGCATCATTTTACATCCTTGAAAACATACTTAATTTTCCTACAACCAAGGTTTTTAGAACGAAAATTTCCATGAAAATGGTTTACCAATAAATGAAAATTTTCTTTAATTTTAAAACCACATCAAATCATTTTCATCCTCTACAAGTCGAGAATTGCGAGAGCAATTCGCGGCTTGTAGTGGATGAAGATGAAAATGGTAAATCCAGGCCTGAAAGGGTTAAAGCGCTGAAATAATTTGTAAAAAAAACATCGCAACCAAATGATTTTTTTCACTTTGAAATCATCATAAATGTCTTAGTTAGCTCTTTTCGATTCATTTGAATACCTATGTTAGGGGGTCTACGGCCAGTAGAAATATTTATATACTCTTACAGTGCGGGGATCGACTTTAGTCGACAGAATCTGGCGTCTACAGACGGGCAATCTAGGTTTTTGTTCAGTCAAGCCTCTTATACTCATTTACAGGAATTCTATTTGTAATAGATGAGATTTAGACATATTAAAATTAGTCATATGTGTTGATATGACTGTTTTCGTACTCGCATATTAAGGAAATGCAGTTGAACTGTTCAAGCACTGTTCAAATTTGATGCAATGAAAAACTGCCTGATAATAAAAACGCCTGTGGACATTATCGCCTTAAAAATCTTTGTACTCTCTGTCGTTATTCCACTATGAATGTATTTTTTTCTTGGGGAGTGGTGGGGCAATTTGTTTTGAAAAAAAAGGTTAGTCTTTCAATCTTTTCTGATAGAGCTCTTTCAAAATTCAAAGGTTTTTTTTATTGATACCAGTGATGTATCATCATAATAGTGCTGCACAAAATTGATGCTAATGTCGCAGGGGAGTTTAGTTTTCACTCTATATTGCAAAAACACATTTTAAAATGAGAAGGTACTACAATCTTTGATGCCGTGATATCCTTCCTTCTTTGCAATGAAACACACAGATGTGATGCCTGGGCGCTACGAATCTAGCCAAAGAGTCGATACGTTGGCCTGAGTAGTAATCACTCTAGTCCGCCATGCACTCACCGGCTACACAAACATCACAAAGTTGTCACATATATATAAAGCAGTGGAATGTTGAATGTGAGCCACGTGATGACCAGGGTGATTCTACCTCTAAGTAACGACGCTGTTTCATGACCTTTCTTACTTTTGTCATACCATATGGTGACAGAAACAACTATTAGCGCTATAGCCAGTAGCATGTTCACTTCTTCGCCATGGCTGCCAACATGTTTGTACGAAGAAGGTAGCTAGACGTGCACTCAACATTGGTCCAGCGTCTGCGACGCTTGCCCAATGTTGAGTGTACGTCTAACCACTATCAGTTGCTGGTAGGAGGCTTGGGGCAGTTCGATCCTCTCTGTAAATGAGAGTAACAGGTTGTGCCTGACAGACTGACTGGCACAAAATGTAGTCCAAACCTGTAAAGTAGTCTTTTGAAGTACAGCTGCTGCTCATTTGGTTATTAGGCCCCGAGACTGACACATTGTCCACATCCATCACTCGTCCACTGGAGGGTGAACCAGCTATTTTAAGGTAACCCATCAACGTGCTTTCGGTTAGAAAGTTTATTTTTATTAAATAGTTGTAATCTTCGGCTTTTATCTACTATTATATCTCCGAAATTAGCTATAAATATTTGGTTGGTTAATGTTCTTACAACTGTTAACTAATTTGTTTAGATGGTTTATTGGAATTTATTTTCTCTGTGTTTAGTCAACCTCTTTGCTCTGATCAAAGAGATAACATAGCTCTTTGCTCTGATACAGAAAAGCCCAAGTCCCAAAAAACAACAAATGTTGGCTTAACCTTGTTTAACCTTGCTGCAAGATGCCGGAGATTAGACTTGGTAAATTGTTTCCTTTGTATGCTGTCAGTGTTGTGTAAATGCTACAGCTTGATCTGTAAAACATGAATTTGGGAAGAATTTAGAAAATGGAATATTTCTGCATAAAGTCACTGGAGACGTGAGTGGTGATTCAGTATGACTAAACATAATAATTATGTGCATTAATTACAATGAATATATCACAGTATCACAGTATGTACCGGTTGTAATAATAAAACTGATACAAGCTGACTCATCGATTATTCAAGCGTGTACCTTTACACGCATATCTGCCATTGATATTCAAATGAAGCGCATTTCTAGTCTGCAGATTTAGGTTGAATAATGTAGAACTGTGATCATTAGTGTGATGATGCTTATGGACGATTTAACCCTTTCATCGCGGGGACCGTCTTTAAGGTCAGAATCTGACGTCAGTAGACGACAGATTATGACCTATAAAGACGGTCTCCGCGCTGAAAGAATTAAAATACTTTTATTGGCCGTAAACCCAAAACAAAGGTAGTGAAATAAATCAGAAAGAGTTAACTAAGACTTGTATGATGATTTCAAATTAATAAAAACCCTTTGGTCTCCATGGTTTATTCAAAAATAATTCAGCATTGTAATGGTTAATAAGGCAGACATAACCTTAGTCACCTCTGAGTTAATGTATTTTTTACATCACAACACCACGTTATTGTGACGTATTTCAAGTCGCAGCAGCTCAATTTCACTCGATGTACATGTATGTAAAATGAGGATTTGGTCAGAAGTTTCATGAAATGAGCGTCTTGGACTTGAAATAAAAAAGCGCCTCTCGGTATGAATGTATATTGACAGAAAAATGATATTATGTCAAGACCAAGGCTTCGGTTTTCTCCCTATCTTAACCCTTTAACCCTTTCACCACTGAAGCCCGTTTTTATGTGCTGAATGCTATGGCATTCAGCACATAAAAACGGGCTTCAGTGGTGGAAGGGTTAAATTGTAACCGTCTCATGTTTGCAGGTTACATGTATGTGTAACCATTATGTGAACTCGATGTGAAACACTTATGTGAAGCCTTCGCGGTCTTTTATCAAGCACTAGCAGCCAATTCGCATTTTTTTGCGAATTTAATGCCTTAAATGGTGCATCTCGCAATTTCCCATTCATATATTTTGCTACTGGCTACAGTACTTCACTTTTTGCCACGTCAATTTTTGTCTTGGGCACCCCTGCATAGTGTCATATATCATCATTTAGCCCTTTCAAGCCTGAATTTACCATTGCAATATTCATCAATTACTACTTGAGAAAGATGACTTGAAGTGGGTGACAATTGAAAAAAATGTCACATATTGTTAAATAAGTTCATTCTTTTTTTATTTCTAAACCTTTAGGTATAGAAGGAGATTCAGGGTGCAAAATGATGGTTTGATCCAACATGAGGGCTCAAAGTTCAGCGTAATTGTTCGTACAAGTTTATTCTAGGCTTGTAATGCCTGTATTTATTTATTTATTATTATTTTTAACGCTAGTCCAGCGTTACGAAAAATTAATAAATTAGGACCAAGTTTGTCTTTTGTATGTATCATAGTTGTTATACACTCAGAAGAAAAATGGTCCTAATTTAATCATTCCATTTGTTGCACCAGCGTAGTTGACGTGAGCCGATAGTAGACCGATGTTGTGTTGTAAGGTTTTGTGTTTGCTGGAGCGATCTACCTTTGTATTTTTACTAAACCCAGCAAACACAAAATATTTGTATAACATTTATACAACGTCGGTCCAACGTCTTTGACGTTGGGCCTACGATATATAAATGTTATACAATTTTTTTTTGCGTTAAAGGTATTTTTACAATGAGTTAAATTCAATGTTATTCCACAATGACTGATGAATATTGTCTTATTTTACAGTCAACCAAAGAAAAAGAAGTGACAAACAAAGAGAGGGAGACGACGCCGGTGAAACACATCGACAACGACAATGACGGCAACAAATTTCTGCGACAGAAAGAGGCAGAACTGCGAGAGAAGCGCGAGCGCGAGCGTCACAAAGGTGGGGAGGAGGTGCGTCGTATAGAGGTCGGTCAGGGTGAGACCAAGGAGACGAACCTTACATTACGTGTGTCTAATGACCACGCCCCGCTAAAACCTGCCAAAAAAGCCGAAACATCCACCTCCATAATCCTCCAGCAACAGCAGCACCAACAACACCGACCACAGACTGTACCGCAGCAGCAACGATCACAGCGGCAACTGTTCAAAAAACCCGCGCCCCAACCTCCTGAACTGTCCCCTCAATCTGTTAAAATCCCCCCGTTTTACTTCCCTATGGGAGAGCCTGTGTCCGGACTAGAAAAGTCACAGGGTGTGGACAGGTTAAAAGAGGTGTTCTCGAAAATAGAAGCGGGGAAGGCGGCGAGACACCACATGGCCGATATCACAAAGGTAATGTATGCATGATGATAACCACCCATTTATCATACTTATGATTAAAGAAACGTATGTGTCACTTTATAAAGCCGCAGATACGTTTCTTTTGAACCAAAGGACTTATATATACCACTTCATAATGTGACATATCCTTTTTTAGTCACGATTATAATAGGGATCCGCAAAATATATCGTCCCCTTGGAGTTTGAAGGTGCTGAACTGCCACTTTGTAAAGTGGCAGTTCAGCACCTTCTACGTATACGTATGGTAATCAGATAGTCCCCTGGATTGAATCAGCTGAAATATCTTAATATTATCAGGTTTAATATCACCTTCGTAATAGAAGTCTGTCTGCCGCTAGATAAGTAACAGATCAGGTCATTTAACAGTTAAATACCAAAGCGACGATGTATAGCAAGTCACTAATTTCAAGGGCGCAACTGCCCAAAAGCCCAAGTGGACAATGCTTCATGGGCTAAATGGGCTAAATACCCTTGGAAAGTTATTTAATCACATCTAGGACATAGTCTCGACTTCAGTCTTCCTTATTTAGAATGCACCTTTTTTCAGCATATGATCAAAATAAAAAAAAAAAGTTCTGCTTAAGAAGAGACATAACATAATATTTGCATCTCGTCTATTTTCAAGTAAAAAACACAATTTTCCGTGATAGAGGTATGCCCCCTTCTCCGTTTTTTAGCCCCACTTATATTTTTGCTGAGACCTGTGGCTGATAACTTCCAAATTCGTGTTTACTTCCCAGCAAACACAGACGTTTGCCCAATGATTTATCAAAGCTGATCCACCGTCTACGACGCTGGCCCAGCATTGAGCCATCATTGGATCAACGTCAGTGATTGCCGGTTTGATGGTATATTTTTGTTTCACTACTGTTGCAAATATACATGTAAAAACGATCTGATGAGAGAATGTTGTTGTATAAATGCAGATTTTTTGTCGCAAATTAAAATAATATGAGTAATTTTCACCCACTTGAAGTCGTGGGTCTCGGTAGCGAGACACAACTTGAAGTGGATGAAAATTAAAATGAGATAACTAAGCATTTAATGTGGACTACTGTTGACTTTACAGGCATTAGGAGCTCCCCTTTACTGGAAAAGACCTATTTTCCAGTACTCAGGAGGCGAGAAGAATGGCCACGTTACCTCACAGCAACTGCTGGCAGCCTGGAAGAGGTAATAACAGTAACTGTACACCTCTTGAAACTCAGATCCGCTTTCCATGCACGCCATTTCGCACACGAGAAACTGTTTTTCCATTGAAACCATTGTCATAGGCGATATATATATGTAGAATTTCTCGGTGATTACTATTATGACCAAGAATATATAATTACATATTCTTGGTATGGCGTTTACGGTTGTATGAAGCAATTATGAGGCGTACCACACGGACCCATAATGGCGTCACAAATCGCGACAGTATCAAATCGCAAAGAGAAAATCTGGCACCGAGCAGCCATTTTTTCGCTTGCGATTTCGCAGCAGCGAATCGCATAAACAAGGAAATATAAGTAGTGTCCAGCATTTTTCGCCAGCGCGTTGTAAATCGCTTGCACGGAAAGCCGTCCTATTATTATCCAGAATATATTCTAAACAAAGTTCTATCAAGATATTTCCCCTTGGTGTTTGATTTAAAATTACTACTGGATTGGATTGATAGAAATGTTACCGCCTAAAATAAACGTGATTGGAGCAAATTCCTCTTTTTACATACATGTACATTGTGATACATGTAGTTTGCCGAAATATCTATGATTTATGTACCTATGATTTATAGTATACCAGCTACTACAAGACTATGACCCAGTGTTGATTTAATGTTGGGCCAGCGTCTACGACGCTGGCACAACCTTAAAACAACATTGGCTCAACATTTCGTGTTTGCTGTGATAGGTCTGATTCTTTGGTGCACAATGTGGTCAGAGCATGTGTGTAATTCTAATTGGTTGGTTTCCCCTGTTTTCTGGTGGTCTCGCTGAAGGGCCCAGCTTAACCTCCACTGGCTGACTGGTACTGGTCGCGTGCCGTGCGCCTGTCAGCAGCATTATTAAGCCTGATAAAAATACCGATCAGCACCCGGCACCGCTCACCTATGTTTGTCTTCTAGACCCGGTAAACTTGTTATTTAAGTGTTGTTAATGACGATGTATCCTACAATTAGTGTGTTCATATTGTTATGATTCAATATGTGGCTACTGTTATAAATAATATGATATAAGCAAACTCGAGAGGATGAGCGAATGTTGGTTCTATGCTGGGCCAGCAGTTGGGTGAACGTCTCGTATTAGCCGAGATGACTTGCAAATATGTCGTATTGAAACGGAGAAGAATTGTAGTAAAACCTAGTGTGGGGATTTTTGAGCGGATAATTGGAACTAAATTTATCATATCGATGTCGCGGATGCGGATATAATTTTTTTGACTTCTAAGGTTTTTCAAGGAACGAAAAAATCATAATTTTAGATCACATTCAGAAATCTATATTGAATTGTATTATGCATTTTTGCTAGTATGTGTCAGATGAACTGAAGATTTAAACACATAAGATGGGAACGTTCTATTTGCTGAACAGGTAACTGTATGTTTAATACTATTCATGCAGGACATGTTTTAGCCTGTGAAATCCCGTTTTTTTGCTTTCGAGATAAAAATGTAAATACTCCTTCCAACTCAGTGTGAGTATAGGCTTTCTGGTGGGAGTGCACGCTTTTCGCAACATGATGTTGTCAGTCAGCCTCTGACGTCAAGCAATACAATACCCACTATCAGATGGAGGTGTTATCTTGTTTAGGCCAAATATATAGAGTCAGTCAGGCTAGCGGCTTAACCCTTTTCGCGCTGGGACCGTTTTAATACGTCAGGATCTGACGTCTGTAGACGTCAGATTCTGACGTAAAAAGACGCACTGAACATAAAAGAATTACAATATTTCTTATGGCCGTTGACCCATAACATAGGTATTCAAATGAAGCGGAAAGAGGTAGCAAAGACATTTATGATGATTTAAAATTGAATAAAACCTTCCAGTCTTCATGGTTTATACACAAATAATTCAGCCTTGTAAGGGTTAACACTTTCAAGCCTGAATTAACCGTGGTCATCTTCATCCACTACAAGCCGCGAATTGTTTTCGCAATTCTCGACTTGTAGTGGATGAAGACGACTTGAAATAGGTGGTAAATGAAATAAAGGTATTGTTATTATTTGAACAACAAGGAAAATGTTCGTTCTAAAACCACTAGGTGTAGGAAATTAAGTCATTTTCAGAAATGAAAAATGATGCTTTGGTGCATCGTGAGGGCTTAAAGGGTTAAATCCGCCGACGCACGTCCAGAATTACAAATAAACTCCGTGATGGGGATGGCGCGGCAGCACATCCCGCTGTATTGTGATGTCATGTAGAGACGTGGAACCAATGTTGTCTTAATGCTGGCTCAGCGTCGCAGACGATGGACCAGCATTGAGGCAACCTCGGTTAGCATCGGCAATGGGGTAAACAAACAAAGTCTTTGATGTTAGATGACGGCGTTAAGTCGATTTTATAATGACATATATTCACTCTTCAAACCTTTTGTGCACCGCGATCTGACTTTGATAGTTTCACTCACACGTTTTGTTCCACTGTGTGAATGAAAATCATTCAGAGGAAATTGAAAAGAAGTAAGGACCTAATAATTATTGAACCTCATAATACATGTAATTATCGTCACGCATGTAACTGTGCGTAACTGTTATATGGTTCCCCGGGACGCAGCTATCGTGAAGGCAAATTGTATTGTTTGGGAATTCAGACTTAAGTTAACAATGTTATTGCATGCAAGTAGCATTTTGTTATGTACTGAGCCACTCACGGTCACCTATGTTGATGGATCTCAATTCACGTTCAACTACAGTGCACGATTTTATTCGCGCAATATCTACAGACAAAACCTGATTTGTCTGACCCCCGCCCGTTAGTACATTGACCATATTGACTTAAATTTATGACGAAAAAAAGGATTGGCAAGTAATGTATGTATTTGTTGTTAGAAAGCTGATGGTTAATTGGCAACAGCTGCTGGTGCTTATTGCGTCTATCCACCAAAAATAAGTCAACTGCACAATGCTTGCCCAGTGCTGGACTAACAACTACGATGTTGGCCAACCTGTTGGTCATTAGCCAGCAAGTAGAACTCGTACTCGTTTGTCCAGACTCGATCATAACCTAAACATTTGCCGTTTACAACCATCTAGAGGTGGTCATATTTGTGACCCCAGGAAATACTTGGTACTCATTCGCATGACATACAGCAGCTGGCTGGGAAGTCAAGTAATATGAAACTATGCCGTCTGTTAACAGGTTAATATAATATATCTAAACAAATAGCAATGTGTGTGATATACTGTATGTATTAGCGATGTTGGAAGATGTGCGAGAAAGCTGGCTTTTGGACAGGGTGCGACTGGGATGACTACATCCCAGAAAACACGAGACGTTTAACCATTGTTAGTTCAATGTTGGTCCAGCGTCGTTGACGGTGGACCAACATTGAACCAACATTGGATTTAAAGGATTAAAAGCGCTATTATCAATCAAAATATGGGTTGTCTGAATTTTCATTTGAAGTCAGTTGATTTTAATTCCCTTTGAGATGGTCATTATAGCCCCTACAGTATGATATCTGGTTTATAAAAAAAAGAAGAACAGAATTTGTGTTTTTATTGAATGACAAGCGATGCAGCATTAATCAGTTAATATAGATGTGATTAGTTACAGGTAGAGAATATATTTATTGCATTATGACATTATGTGCTCGTTTATTATGTATGTACATACATCATGACATACATGTACATACACATGATACACATGATACATGCATGACATATCGTTACGTACATATGTATGTTTGCTACTGCCTGACATTTATCACGATGTCGATCAAATATACATCAGGGCTCATGATCACAGTGTATTTTAACCACGGGATCTCTAATGATGCTAATTTAAGTTATAACTACACACCTAGATAATTGACTTTGCGCTTAAATCAAAGTAAATTATTTAGAAATACCATATCTTCAAATCTAAAGCTCAATTTGGAAACACTCCAAAACGCAATTGCTATTTTGACGATATATCCCAGCAGGCAGTGTCTATTTTTTAAAGTGATGAAAAAATGTTGCGATATTTTCAGATACATTATCAAACTAAAACCCAGTTATACATCGAATTTACGATTAAATCGTAGGGCGTCGTCAGCAATGAATTACATCTAGACCATGTAACCTGATGATACCGCCGATTTGAGCAATGTTATTCCAATGAGGTTAGATTTAAATGTAAGATTAATATGAGAAATGATTTTTAAAATTTATTATTTTGTGCTTTAAAAACTTTAGTTTTACATAAATTTTCAAAGTTAGTTAACAGGTGCAGGGAAATGTGGCAAAAGAAATAGTAGAGGGGCATACATGTTTATATATCAACGCTAAAGGACCAAAATAACTTATTATATCAAGAATGCGAATATTGAGGACTGTACAGACATCTAAAGTAAAATAATTTGACACCAAAAGTAAGTGACATCAACCTAAGCTGGCAAACTCAGAGCCTCACATATGACGGGACATGCCAAAAGTCAATTCACTGAACATTAGACACAGACTGAGATACGTCTGACCAATATCTGAATATGATTTTAATTTCAAAATCATTATTATTAAAATTATCATTATTCATGATTATAGGTTAACAGCCAGGCTATTTCAATAATGTTATCATGGTTACAGTGTATTATATCTATACGATCTTACAGTGTATATACATGCCTTTCACTGAGACCAAAAAGAATATATAAGGGGCCACCGTCTTTAACGCTGCCCATCAGATCACTATCCCGACATTGGCTCAATAGCAACTACACATATCGTGCACTGGCAGGGATCTACTGCCATATTATATTTATAACAACTACTATATTTGCACATTAACCTAGTATTTTCTATGTAGATGTCAAATAAATCCTTGATTGGTTATTTCTTGTTAGCTGGTTAGGACATAGTCCATTACTTAGATATCATTGTTAACCCATGTCCTGCGGGATTGTAGCTAATAGTTTTAATTATACGTAATTCTTATGTTCAAACGCCGGCAAGAATTATTTATAGACTATTTTTTATTTGATTAACTGAACATCTACAACAAACTATTTTATCACCTTGGTGTTTCAGGGTCCTTTTTCTAGTTAAACTTGCTTGAAAAATTATAATAATACGGGCCTAGGATGCCAAAGGTTAAGACTGGTAGCCATCACTTGAACAGTGGAGATACAAAGTGTTTGCTTTGTGTATTGTATACTTAGGGAAGTGCACGTGAGTGTAGTGGACTGTAAGGAGTTGACCTTGACGATATATCCCAGTAAACAGAAGACATTGAACCAATGTTGGGTCAATGTAGGCCCAGCGTCTGCGACGCTGGCCCTACATTGACCCAACATTGGTTCAATGTCTTCTGTTTACTGGATAACTGGCTGTGAAGTGTACTTGACCAGCTGACACAATATCAATCTTGATACAACGTTCACCGTAAGTTAAAATTCATTATACGCACAGGAAAACTATATATTAGTTTCCTGTGATTGATGAAATATAATCTTCAGTGCTGACATTTTGCATCCTTTATTTGATATCGGTGTTTTTATACAGGAATAAACATTTTCGTTGTTGAATAATATTCACTAGAACTATGAGAACAGGCTTTATTGTTAGCAACACTAAAAAACGTTTTCAAGCTCCGTTTTCGGCGGGGGGGGGCTGGTGCAGTGGTTAAAGCTGAGGGCTTGGAAAGTCGGAGATCACAGGTTAGAACCGTACTCTGGCATTCAAGTTTCAAAGAAATAGATGTTCCTTCCCGGCTCACTCGTAAAGATTCAAATTGTGAGGAGCCTCCGTGACCCAGTTTGGCACGCTTGTGCGCAAATGTGGCCTAAAGCCGTATTCATTTCATTTCAAGCTGCTTTCTCGCAACACAAATATTGATAGAAACTGATTAACTATGCAGGTGAGATTTTCAAATAAGTAGGAAACATCGAGAGATTGACCATTGTAAACATGGCAAAAGGGCTCAGTATAATTGTTCTAATGTTCAAGGCAATCGCTATGTAAACTGTTAAATGAGGTTCTGGACTAAGCCGACTGACCCGACATCTAAAATATTAAGCTGACAAGACTAAATGAATAGAGACATCAGAGAGATTTTAGTTTGTGTGGATTTGCTAGCCTCATCAATTCAATTCAGACTAGTTAACATGAAGGTATTGAAAGCAGAATTTCAAGTTATTTTATTACTCAACTCTTCTCAGATTATTAGGCTTTGACTTTCACCCATTGTGAATTACTAGGCTCGATTATTGTGTTTCTAGCCAAACCTTGAAAAGTATTTTTTGTGGAATACTAACTGCCGGTTTTGTATAATAAACGTTGTTATTTCATTCTAGGTTAAACACAACATGTTATGATGATGCATCACGGTTGGTTCGTTTAATGGCCAAGTCAGGCAGGAACTGGCTTCAAGAGGAAGACTTTGTCCCTTTTATACAGGTAATTTAGATTATGTTTATACTGTGTGACGTTCAAAATGATTCCAAACACAAATATGTGTTGTATATCTGCTTTCCCGGTTTGGAACCATAAACCCAATATACATGATATATTTAAGTATGTTTGAAACCAAATGAATTGCCACTGAAATTAGAAAAAACTCTTAGTATATATTTGTTTAATTTGTGACAGACATTTGCAAATCTTGATGTTCAAACACACATTTCTCTTCCAGTAACTGTCATTTGATTGGCTAATAGAACAGATTAAAAACGACTATAGTCGCTCTTAGTACTTTAAAAGCTAATGGCGGATATTTTCTCTTTGCAGGATATTGTTGACTCTCATCCCGGTCTTTCGTTTTTGCAAGACGCCCCTGAGTTCCACTCCAGATATGTGCATACTGTGAGTATCAGTCACACTAATTAATATTGCCTCATTGTTTGCGAAACTTTGATGGATGTGTAGATATCAGAACATTGTGGCTGCGTGACAACACTGTTAATTGAATCATTTTATTGTGTCCTAATACCCATCTTTACCCTCAAATATACATTACACTGTTACAAAAATCAGAAAAAAATGGGTAAAGTCGAGTGCATTAAATCAGATTATATGTGTAAAGATTAAATAGGGTTCTCATGGGGGTGGTCCTACACATGAATGACTGAAATATTGGGATTAGTACGTAGCAACATTTGACAAAATTCAGAGTGTGTGTTTTTGTGGCAGGTGATCTCAAGGATTTTCTACTGTGTCAATCGTTCGTGGACTGGCAGGATGACCATTCCGGAGTTAAGGAGAAGTAATCTTATATCTGTAAGTTAACTATTTTCCCACCAATTAGTTTGTAATTCTTTTCATTTAGGAATCAAGCAAATCTGGTGATGTGAATGTTAAAATAAACTTTTTTCAGATAGTTAATTGAACAGAAACACATTTTCAACCGATATGTCAAAATGTAGCTTCATCATAAATGGTGCTTTCTGATAATTATGATATGTCATAGGCTTGGCTGACGCACAAGTTGCTATATTGATATCTTTCCACACTTTTTCCAATGTGATCATTCGCCCGATATATAGTGTCTTATCAACAGTTTATAACATATTATAAAATTATACCACTTTAATTTTTTTTAAAATATTTTGTAGACTGTACAACTTCTTGAGGTTGAGGAAGACATCAATCAGGTGTCTGACTTCTTTTCTTATGAACATTTCTATGTCATCTACTGTAAGTTTTGGGAGCTGGACCAAGATCACGATCTGTACATTAGTAAAGACGACCTCGCCAGACACAATGAACATGGTAATAATCACTGCTCACATACAAACTTATAGTGAGAACCCTTATTTGTACAAGCCAAGCATTATTTTCCCTCTAGCCCTCTTTTAATATTCTATGTGCTTCTCGTGATGTTGTTAAAAGGCAACTCGATTAAAAAAAGAGAAGAGAGTTTTCTCAATTTAACCAGTAATTTGTAGCAAAACAATTTATTCTGTCTAATTATGATTTAATACATTAAAACATTGCTTAACCTTCTCAGCGCGGGACCATCTTTATAAGTCAGAATCTGCTGTCTGTACACGTCAGATTCTGACAGACATATAAAGACAGTCTCCACACTGAAAAAATTAAGATATTTCCAATGATCTCTAATAATTATGTATCTTACTTCAATTTTCAGCGATATCGTCACGTATGATTGATAGGATATTTTCTGGTGCTGTTACCAGGTAAATTCATATTGTTATTCTTTATACATGTTATCAGAAATAGATAATGAGAGATCTATTTCTGATGTTATATATCCAAGCATTTGAAAGGAATACATAATTACCAAAACATATTGTATTAAAATAATGACTCAAATAAATATCCAATACTATGATCCAATAATCAGGTTGACAAATTATTTATTACAGAAATCTTCAAGAAGGAAAAATGAGTTACCGTGATTTTGTATGGTTTCTCATGTCTGAAGAAGATAAGCGCCACCCAACCAGGTAATAATAAGGCCTCAGTATATGCCAGACAACATCACACCCCTTTTTTTCTCACTAAATTTAAATCAATCAATCATTAAAACTTCTATAGCGCCTATATCCTCAGCGCACCGAGCTCAGAGTCGCATAAATCTTTAGTGTGATCATGTGTCTACAATATTAAAATAATTTCTGAGATATAAATTAATTATATTTTGTGATACAAAATCACGCTGTGTGAATTATACTAGGATCATGATGATACATGTATCATAAAGTGAATAGGTATATGTAATTTTTCTGTAAACATATCAAACATTACAAACACTATTTGCCATTCCATTGTTAAGTTAGGTCACACAATGTTTAAACCCTTTTAAATACTTGACGTTTCGAGCAAATTTTAAAATGCCACCTAAATTAATTTGAAAGATGATCAGTTCATCCAATAATTCAATTGGAGCTAGAAATTCTAATTGACAATTTTTCAGCAACACAAAGATTGATTAATACAAATAATTTTGCTCACCTGTATGCCATGTCTCATTGTGGCAAAGGCAATGCTAATCACAGAAACATGGCACATTGAAATCATGTTCTTTTAATATTGGTCTACTGTCTGCGATACTGTCCCAACATTAAAACAACATGGGATCAATATCCTGTGTTAGCTGGGATAGTGCCTTTGACCCTATGGTGCGTCAGTATCTGACATCTAAAGTCGATTCCTGCACTAAAAGAGTATAAATTTTTTTTTTATATGAAGCAGGAAGAGAAAACTGAGACATTTATGATGATTTCAAATTTAAAAAAAGTCTTTTTTTTCTTGGTTTATATACAAATATTTCAGTGCTTTAAGGGTTAAATTGTTATTTTTAATGATTCAGCATAGAGTACTGGTTTCGGTGCATGGATCTGGATGGTGATGGAGTGATATCTATGTATGAGATGGAGTACTTTTACGAGGAACAAGTACAGAAAATGGAAGCACTGGGCATTGAAACACTGCCATTTGAGGACTGCCTCTGTCAAGTAAGTACTGCTCTGCAAAGCCAAAAGGACGTGAATGCCTACCTGACAATCAATCAGTTACTGTATTTTTCTTATGGCCGGCAAAGTAGCTAAATCAGGTTTTGATATTGTAACCCACATAGACATATGTGAGGCTCATAGAAAATTAACCCTTACAGCACGGGGACTGTTTTTACACCCAGAATCTGATGTCTGTAGACGTTAAATTCTACAGTCTAAAGTCAATCACCGCATTGTGAAAGTAAAAATATTTATAATCACCGTAGACCCATAACATATGTTTAAATAAAGTGGAAAGAGCTAACCAAGACATTTATAACTATTTCAAATTGAAAAAAACCCTTTGGTTTCCATGGCTTAAACACAAATATTTCAGCATTGAAAGGGTAATAACATTGATGAAATGAACTATGTCTTTAATTAGTACTTCACTTTTTCACAAATTTTTATTAGCAGTTATAATTTACTTTGAATTATTGTTAGAAAACAGTTTACAGGTTTAAGACAAATAGTATCTCTGGAATTGTTAACTGGGAAAATTCACATTATTTTTTATCAATTTAAGTGATTTCTTATCCTATAGAGTAATACTATTACGTTTGTTACTGTGACAGATGTTGGACATGGTGAAGCCCGCAGAGGAGGGTAGAATCACACTTAGAGATCTGAAGTCTTGTAAACTTACACCTGTATTTTTTGACACATTCTTCAACCTGGACAAATACCTTGAACATGAACAAAAGGATCCATTTGCAAACTCAAGGGTGAGTGTTAAACAGTAAATGTGCATTTAAAATATTGTATGTTATCGGATATGAATTGAACAAAAGGAAATGCTATTATATTTAGAAAATCCATGTACCATGTTTGTCAAGAATTTTTATTCAATACATGTAATAGGTGATTCAAATGCAGTTTCAAATGAGTTGGAAGAATGATTTGGCTATTGGAGGGTATACTCTGTATTGAATTATTTAATTAGTTATAAGTAGCTATATAGTGTATACCCTGAAATATTTGTCTATCTATGGTTATTTTTATCAATAATTTTCACCCCAAAAGCAATTTTCACCCACTTTATATTTTCACCCAAATTGTGTCTAGCTACAGTGTGTGAAAACTACTCATCTTTGTTAACTTTGGGAACATTTCATTCCAAATAACTGTGATTTAACCCTTTCAAGCCTGAATTTACCATTGTCATCTTCATCCACTACAAGTCGAGAATTGCGACAGCAATTCGCGGCTTGTTGTGCAGTGGGTGAAAATTAAAGAAAATTGCCATGTATTGGTAAACCAATTTCATGGAAATTTACATTCTAAAACCCTTAGTTGTTGAAAAAAATTGTTTTCAAGGATTTAAAATGATGCTTTAATGCATCGTGAGGGCTCAAATGATTAACCTGCTACCAAGACAGATTAAAAAGCATTCTTAGTCATGCTTAGCAGCGAAAGAGTTAAATTATTCGTATTTTGTCAGGATGGAGAGGATGTTGAAGAGCTGTCAGATTGGGAAAAGTACGCGGCGGAGGAATATGAGATACTGGTAGCTGAAGAAGGTGCTACAGAAGCGCAACAAGAAGATATGTGAGTGAATACAAAAGTTCACTTAACCCTTTAACCACCAAATTATTCAATTTGAATTTTCACCCACTCGAAGTTGTGTCTCGCTGACGCGATCCACAACTTCAAGTGAGTGAAAATTATTCAGATTTGACAAAATGGAGGTCAACTGTTTTCAAATATTGCTGATTGATGTCACATTTTATGTTTAACATGTTCAAAAGGTGGTACATAATGTGCTGATAAAAAATGAAAACCCGAATATATGCGGCACCGGCGGTTAAAGGGTTAACATCTTAGAAGACATTCCTACTTTAAAAATTCAATTCACTACAAAATTTGTAACATGTTACAGTTCTAATTTACTCTTTTCGTTGAAATGAATCCATGATTCATCTTAAATAATATACAATTCTTGAAAATGATATCATCAAATTAAAGTAAAGTTGCACAATATGAGACATCTATGCTGTGTTTTTCAGTTCGTATGAAGATGATTTTGAAGGTGAAGATGAAGAGTTGAGTAATTTGGCTGAAGCGTTACAACTCGACACAGATGTTCCTCTAAAGAAAGGGTCCAAGAGAGTCACAGGCTCCAAAGATGACATGTTCTGTCTGGGAAAAAGCGATCTAAGTTGATTCACCATTAGATAGACTAATAAACACGATATCAACGCTCAACGTTGGTTCAAAGTTGTTGCAATTTCGTTCAGAGTTATCCGAACGCTGAGCCCACTTTGTTCTATCTAGTGTTTGCTGATACTGTAGGTAATTGTGGAATTAGGACACACTCTTCAACGAATCTTCATTTCAACTGTTTTTTCACAGTTTTTGTTCACTCTAGTCTACATGGTGCTATGGTACAGGTTATGCTTAATACAGTGTGATTCACCTGGAATCAATCATGCTAACCCTTGTAATGCTAGCCCCCTATACATACAGTTTGAAGCATGTTTCTAACCAAATCCTGGGTATGAAAGGGTGTATCTGTCTCTTTACAATGTGGCAGATACACACTCTCATACCCAAAGGGACAAAATGTCACTGAAATTAATCCACTGGTAAAATGGTACTGTTAATTGTCAGTGATGTATGCTCAGTTTATGAATTAATTCAATTGATAATAGGCATGTCTATTTTCTCTAAACCTTTTTTGTCACATAAAGCTGGAAATTGTGTTAGCAATTCCAGCTTTAAATGAATGAAAAATAGAAGCAAACGATTCAGCAGGACAAGGGTTAACTATGATATAGGTTGCCTAGCAGGGCTTGATCTACAGCATTAATGAATATGTTCACAAGCAGCATTGCTCTCAATACCCACTGCAATGGATGCAGATAATTCCTGTAAACACAGACCTTGAGCCCATCTCTTTTAACGCATAAAGCGCTGAAATATTTTTATATAACCCAAAGATAACAATTATTTTTCTCAATTTGAAATCATCATACATAATATCTTAGTTAGCTCTTTCTGCTTCATTTAAATGTTGTGGGTCTCCGGCCATTATAAATATTTTACCCATTCAGTGCGGGGACCAACGTCCGAATGTCATGTCTGAAGTTGGTCGTCTATAGACATCAGATTCTGAGGTCTGTCCCCGCGCTATAATGGTCCCCGCGCCAAAATTTAAAAATGTAAAAAACGTATTGTGCTTGCTGCAACAAAACTAAGATGCCATGAACGTCCATGCTCTTATTACATTATCAAATGTGCAGGGAAGAAAAATGAAGGTCAGATAATTCATAGATATTCATGGCTCGAAAATGCATAACTTCACACCTTTTATAGTGTGCTACCACAACTAGGCCTATTATAAGTATATTGATACTTGTTACTCTTATAGTGATATTATATATATCCTCACATTTTAAACAATGTGTTATCAGTATTATATTGTTCATTTGCTCTGCTTTGAACAGTATATTAAATACTCTAATACTTTTCTATAATTACTAATCAACATTGTATCTAGATAATATGGAAGTATTGTTGAATTAGTTGTGAGCTCGAGTATCCATCTCAAATAGAAATACATCTATGTATAGAAGCCCAGCATCTGTACAAGCTACTATGATAACAAGGTGCTTATACCCAACATCAAAGTAGTTAAAGGTGATCTATCACTCTTTATATAGTATGAATAATTTTGTGACAAATAAATCAAAGTTGCCACAAGATGAAGCACAAGTGTTTCCTTATATGGGGTGATTGGCTATCATGTAAGGGTCACATGATAGCCAATCACCCCATATATGGGGTTATTGGCTATCATGTGACCCTCTGAGAGGGTCACATGATAGCCAATCACCCCATATAAGAACATAATTATGCATACCATATAAGGGGTGATAGATCACCTTTAAGATTCATTTGCTGGCACTTAAGTCATCTGTTCAACCTTCACCTTGTTCACCATTGAAATGTTATGCATTCTTTACTCTTATTTAGTTACCATTAGTACATGTGGATAGTCACATACATGTATAGATACCCTTTCATTATACAAATGTGCCTAGCGAACTACACCAACACGCTTGACCCTTTTCGTGTGTCGTCTTTTTTACTTTTACATTTATTTCTCTATTTATCTGCACGAAAAATGTATGAGCAGGCTTTATCTAGCCATTATTTCTAATTGACCTTATGCGTTCATCTGTGCCTTGAGAAGATTTCCTAACCTTTTATGCTTCTTATCCCGTTGGATATGCATGCCTCTGAAATTGTCTTTCACATTTATCCATGATTTACTTGATCCTCAGCAAACACAACACATTTGTATAACATTTATACAACGTCGGCCCAACGTCTTCGACGTTTGTCCAACATTGTATAAATGTTACACAAATGTGTTGTTTGCTGGTCCAGGACAACACAGCCATTATAGATGCACCTAGTAGTAACAGCTTACTTGAATTGTAACCAGATACTTCAATTTGCCTTTGTATAGCTCTTTGAAACTAGTTCAAACTTCGGATTTTGAACATAAAATTTCTGTGAAATTCTTATTTTTAAATACGGAAGATAATGCATAATTATGTGGTCAAAGGGTTTGCACTCTTTCAGTGTGGAATTAAAATATCAGGAGGATACAGGTGTTTATCACAAGCAATAATATGTAGACCTCCAATTATCAAAACACTTTGTGAAAGATCAGTTTCATTTAAGAAATTTGTATTTATTGTTAATGTAAATATTTCTCATCAAATACAGCAAGCTTACAATTTTGTCAACTATTGCAGCTTTTTTGAACAAAAAATGCAAAGAATAATTCGATTCCTAAAGGAGTCGGCAGATGATTTTGTTTCTGTTTGATGTAATAAATCCAGGCATCGCAACAGCTGCGAGATGTGAGCCACTGTTGGCCCAATGTTGATCCACTGTCTATGACACTGACCCACCATCATCCCACTATTCGCTGGATATATCGTGTTTGCTGAGATTGGACAGTTGTGATGATAAACTTACACAATTTAAATACCTTTATTTGTTACGGTATTACCGTACTGTTGGTTATGTTGTAGTTGCTACGCAATTAATTGAGTATTGCCCTGTGGAATAAAATGAAACAATTATCTGACAAAAATATAATAGCATAGCATATTATGAACTCAACGAAGATTCAATAGGAGAAATGTAGGGCATGATGATTAATGTGTCATTAATATTCTATTTTGATATAACAATGCATGAATATAAAATAATAATTTTAGATTATACAACCATTATCATTATCATAGTGAATATGACACTTAATAATTTTTATCGTTATTGTTCTAATTATTGTATTGTCACCATTAGATCTTACACAAAATTTAGGATCTAGCAGCAAAAACAATATTCCTTTGAGACATTGTATTCAAATTGCACTAATTTGCCCATGTAATATTTTGCTCTGTGTAATGCACCATTGCAGCTCGGATCCCTGAGCATTTAGGCGCCAAAGAAATGCTGCATCATGTATTCTTATACAGTAGAACCTGTTGTAAGCATGGTCATAGGAGGTTCATTTGTACAAGAAATTAATGTCATATGGTCAAGGGAGGTTAGTTGTCTACAAGAGTGACTGCTTTATCATTAGCCGTCAAGTTTCAAGTTACTCGGGGCAGAATAGTTCTTTATTAAAAAATGGTGTGTTCCCACAAAGATTGAATAAGTCATATGTGAAATGACAAATACACCACTTGAATTAAATGTGAGCACGCTATGAATGAGATTCACATTATTTATATGTAGGCCAAAACATTGGTCTGCGTTGGATTTTATAATGTATTTTTTTATTGCCTGAGGAAGATAACCTGAAATGTAGTTGATGCATCCGTCCTCAGTGGATCATTTATTGTTCGTAGGGACATTGACCACATACCGTCCTCTAGGAGACAAAGGTTTGTGTATGCCACTCACTTTGCCTGCTAGGTTCACTTCTGGTCCGATATTTGATAACATATCCTGCCCCAGACCAGTTTGCTACCTATTCAAGACAACGCAGCATCTAGCCTAAACCAGATATTTTTAATGAGCCAATATAACAGGTTAACGTACGATTTTGATATGTATCTTAAAATAAAATACTGCCTAAGCAGCCTTGTGATATTGAGAAAAATATCTGCATTGAGGAAGAAATATTAATAATCGAATATACACCGAATAGCACCGGCCACAGCGACATATTATTATAGGTCGTTGCTGACCCTTTCCCAGCAAACATAAAACGTTTGGGTAACATGTGTACAGTGTCGGCCTAATATTGTACAAATGTTATACAAATGTTTTGTATTTACCGGGTTCATACAAAGGTGACTACCGGTACTTCATAAATTGGTCTATTTTCTCCATGTCACAAATGGTTAAGCTCACCAAAGTTGTATTGTGCTACACGTGTATATGGTATGTTGAGTAATAAATATGTAAATCAAACCATGATTGTTGGTGCGATGTCTAATGTGTGTATGGTGCTGACAGAGCTGTGAATTGACTAAATCGCTGTAAGATAGGCACTATTATCACTATCCGTCCGTGCATCATAAATGTGATAGTTGATGCTTTTGCAGTAATTAATATCATTTTTGTACTACATTGACAAATAACCAATATATATATTAATACCAATAGACAACTTTCCACACTGAATTTATTAGAACTGCTTTTTGTAACCATACCATTGAAAATGTCAACATTGCTTAAAAATCACGATTTTGAAAATGTAAAAAAATATGTATAATTTTGCCTCAACAAGCTGTAAAGCTGTAAGCGTACACATCATTTTAATGAAAGTGTATTGTTTCTTACAAAATAGTATACTGCTCTAAACTATCTTGTTCATTTTGGAGATGAAAGGGTGTATCTGTCACACAAAGTGACAAAGTTGGTATATACTAGCCGTGTATTAAAATGGTTAAATTATAATTTATTTTGTGCAGATGTACAAATTCTACTGTAAATAAACAATATTGTACAGGTTTGTAAGTTGTCATTCTTTTATAAGCGGAAAGGGAATGTAGTCATGCCGTTGTCCATCTCTCACATTTTGTGTTTGTGCACTAGCAGTTAGAAATTAATAAAAATCAAACTCCCACCAGCATGGATTTTGAAGACGCTAAAATTCAAAATGGCCGCATCAGGTCAATTTCATAATTTTTTGTGGGCGCAAAAATTTAAAGTCAGAAATTGGTCAAATTTTACAATCTCATTCTACTGAAATCCTTTAAAAACAAACAACTTTTTATCTCCCACCTCGTATGTCCCCATTTTCGATTCCGGAGCAGATCTAGGAAACCATGGGGTTGGAGGGGTTGATTTTCTTTATATTGCACACACACATCCCTTGGGGGTGTAGATGTGCCTTTTGAAGTTTATGACCTTTGACCTACATCTCTCTGTCAAAATAGCCTAATTTTTTTCAATATTGCCGATATCAAGCATAGAGGTTCGAACCCCACTCTTGCCTTCAAGTTGCAAAGAAACAAAATGTTTCTTCCCCGGTGACTCGTAATGATTCAATATTGTGGGAAAACTCTTGTGACTGAGGGATATGGTGCTCGACAGACGGCAGGGCTCGAAATGTACATAAAGGTGGCGTAAAACCCCATTCATTCAATCACATTCAAAATGACAGACCATAAGCCATAACCAACTTGAATAGACTGCTTGCACGAGTTTGCGCAGTGAACAATTGTCTGATTAAAACACTCACTGTGTTGTGTGTTGTCATTTAAAAGTGTGTAACAGTTGTCTGATTAAAACAGTTCAGCGTTGCTCACCGTGTGACGTGTTGTTATTGAAATAGGTGTATATGCCTGATATCTGGCAAACTGTGCCAGATAGCTAGACCATTACTATAAAACAAAATGTGCGATTTCAGGTAGGGATAAGCCTTGAAAAATTTCAACTTGATCAAATTCAAAATGGCAGAATATTTGCCAATATTGACTTTATTATGTGTAATATCTAAAAACCGTGCCAGATAGCTAGACCATTATAATAAAACAAAATTGCGGTTTCAGGTAGAGATTAACCCTGAAAAATTTCAACTCGATCAAATTCAAAGTAGTGGCCATTAATAAATTTAATATGTGTAATACCTGGAAAACCATGCCAAATAGCTGGACCATTTCATTTAAAGCAAAATGTGCAGTTTTTTGGCAAGGATGTGCCCCTAAAAATTTCAACTCAATCAAATTAAAAATAGCAGACTTGCAGCCATGCGTAATATCTGGAAAACCATGCCAGATAGCTACCGTAAACCATTACCATAAAACAAAATGTGGGGTTTCAGGAAGGGTTTACCCTGCATAATTCCAACTTGATCAAATTCAAAATGGCCAACGTGTCGCCATCATTGACTGTAATACACATCACTAACTGTTGTAGATAGCTAGACTATCTCGCAAAATATGAGCGTTCAAGGAAGGATTCACCACATCAAATTTACGTAGTAGTTAACCCTTTCAAGCCTGAATTCACCATTGTCATCTTCATCCACTACAAGCAAAGAATTGCTGTTGCAATTATCGACTTGTAGTGGATGAATATGACTTGATGTGGGTGATAATAGAAAACTACTATGTATTCGTAGAGCAATTTTATCGAAATTTGCCTTCTAAAACCCATAGCTGTGAAAAAATCAAGGATGTTTTCAATGGTGTAAAATTATGCATTAGTGAGAGCTTAAAGGGTTAAGGTGGAAGGACATAATTATAATGGATATTTCTACACGGAACAGGACAAATTTAGTACAGTTATTATGGTTATATACACGTAGACCTACTTTGCCATTTGAACAGAATTAAGTCAAGGAGTAAGTATTCGAGTAGTCACAGTTGTGCATGAAGTTAACTGAAAATTTAAACATTGGCCCACTTTCGGTCAGATGAACCGAAATAATTACAATCCTAAAATTAACTGAACCTCACGGCGCAAAATGCTGCTAAACATATTACATAACACAAAGATTTTTTTGCATAAAAAATGTAATACTCTTGTAAACATAAAAATACTACCTTAGCTTATTAAAGTACAGATAGACATTGTTGTACATCGAATAAAATCAGCTATTCTACCATGCAAATACTGGATTCATCCCTATGTTCTAAAATAAATAAAGTAACATATATATCTGTACAATAACCTGAGGATCATTACAATTGCAGCTGTAGATATTATGTATATAATATGCATGTATTATGTATACCTGCATCACAAAAGATAATAATAGGGAGCAATATACTACTCTGCAAAGCCAAAAGGCAGTATCTGCTTACTTTACAAGTGGCCAGATACTGATTTTTGTCTTTGCATAGCAGTATAGGCGTACCTGTGAATGTGAACATGTATAAAAACAAAGTAATTTTAATCCTCCAGATGTTCGTGGTATTTAGACACAACTTCAAGGTAAGTACAATGTATTATGCCAGATAGTGTGAGATTTATGTTTCATCTCACATAAATTACTCAAATAGAAAATGCAACTGTTTATTAACTGTTTCAAGCCTGAGCTTACCATTGTCATCTTCATCCACTACAAGCCGCGAATTGCTGTCGCAATTCTGGACTTGTAGTGGATGAAAATGACTTGAAGTGGTTAAAAAATGAAAGAAAATTGCCATGTGTTGCTAAATCATTTTCATGGAAATTTTCATCCTAGAACCCTTAGTTGTGGGAAAATTAAATCTGTTTTCAGGGATTTTTAAAAATGATGCTTTATTGCATCGTGAGGGCTTAAAGGGTTGAAATCGGGACACTTGGACGTTCAATTTAGTAGCCTATATTATGCTTGCAGTGTTTTTTTTAATAAAATTGTATAATTTTTATTGACTGTGAGGTAGGAATGGCGGTAGTGATTCACAGCTTACACTGGATTACTTTATGATGGAAATGTAAAGAGTGAACTGCAGCAGGCTTGACAGATTATGATACTGGGTAAATATCATAAAGGGTACATACATGTATTACAATAACATAATTATATTAATATCATCCTGTGATATCATAGGTGTAATCTACAAATTAGGAAAATAACCAAAATTCATTAAAATTTTTAACTTATAGTTTGTTCAGTCAAAAGGTAAAATTGAGGTAATATTAGAGAAAGTATATACATGTAATTATAAATAATTGTGGATAAATGTTCATCAGATAAAAAAAATATCACATAAAAATATTCAGTATAAAAATGGAAATTAATTTTTTGATTCCGTTACTTTGGCATTTATAGTCATTCGAGTCGTAAATAAATACATGGCAATAATATGTTCACCGATCATTAGATGATGGCACTGTTCTCGCCATTAGATTACTATGTGACATCGGTAGAGATGTGGCTGCAAATAAATCGCCTCTGTTGGATAATGATAACGTTGTAGTGGATGAAAGATATGTGTTAGTGTGGGGAGTAGTGTTCAAAGGTGGATGTACACTAGTTATTGCTGATGCACCAGTCAGGTTACCAGAAGAAACTGTCGGTCCATCTATCCCCTTTACGTTTAAAGATCCAGACGAACCACTGAGACTCCGCCGCTTTTCTATTTTCCGTTCAGCCTCATCAAACAGTTTCAGACAGTCTTCTATTTCCGGAGTCATTGATATGTTCAACTCTGATTTTGAGAATTGAGCCGCTGGTCTGCCAAGCAGCCCAGATGTTTTTGGTTGGACAGGCAAGGAGAAAACGCTGTCAGATCTTTCTGTTGCTAAACTGTCAATGTCAGTACCAGACAGCCCTGGGCCACTAAGTACCCTACTCTCAGGTATGGAGAATTTGAGACGTTTTTTACATTTATTAGCTTCAGAGAAATCATAGCTCTCTGTGTCTATATTACCAGTAGTAGACGGGTTGGAGAAATCAGCATTTCTACTCTGTTCACCTCCAGTAGCTTCACTAGTGACGCGAGACATAGGACTAGGCATATCCAGGTTGAATGTACTTTCATTGTTAAAATCATCCCCTCCAATTGCTTTAGAGAAACTGCTGTCATCAGGATTATTGGAAAATGTTGGGTCTTCAAGAGACTTCTGATCATCACCTGACAATACATTACTTGTATTATCAGTTTCAAACCCAAGTGAATCAGCTTCATTCTTTGTCCCTCGGACACCATTCTTTCCTCCATATGATATTTTTTTATCAGTCTGCCTTGAGCCTTTCCTATACTGCTCTAACTCACGCTCAACGTCTTCAATGTATGCATCACTTCTCTCCAAAGCCTTCTTAAGTTGTGTATTTTCCTTTTCTGCAGCTTCTACCCTATTTTCTAAAGCAGCGACTGTATAACGACCAAACCTGAAAGAATCATAAGGCAGAATTCTAGTATCATATACAAAACCCCTGTATTGTAGAGTAAGTCAGGAAGGCATTACACACAATTTTTTATAGTCACAATTTTGATTGACGACATTCAGATATATACAATAGTGATCATTTGATCATGTAGTTACATGTAACAATCTTTTGAATTCAATTTGCAAATTAATCAGGTTATAGCTGGTCCAGGGACAAATCAAGTACTTAGTCTTCTGTATATTTGATAGATATTTAGTGTACAGAAGACCATGAATAAACAATTTATTTGATAATTTTATATTATGCCATTTCACCTGAAATTTTTCTGTCACAGAGTATGTCTTATATCATGTCTGTTTAACCTGTTTAAATATTTTTGTATAAACCATGAAGACCAAAAGGTTTTTATCAATTTGAACTGTTGAAGTAATCATGACATAAATGACTAGGTAGCTCTTAATGCTTCATCTGAATACCTATGTTATGGGTCTACAACCATTATAAATATTTTTATTATTACAGTGCGGGGATCGCCTTTATGCATCACAATCTGAGGCACAGACGTCAGAAAGACGGTCCCGCGCTGAAAGGTTGAAGGAAATATATTATAGTACAGTTTTTTATTGACATTTTGGTCCTTTTTTACAAGGCAACATGTGAGAAGTATCGATCAGATAAGATGTAAACGTTTGTTAGTATTTTTCATTCATTTGAAGCTGGAATTGCTAACGCAATTTCCAGCTTCGAATAAATGAAAACTACTATTAGTTATGAACTCACTTTCTTGGTGAGCGATTGCTCATCTCCAGCCTCAGAGTCTGGTTTTCTCGTCTCAGAGTCAGACTGGCATCTTTCAGCGTGCTGTTTTCCTGTATCAATAACATATTTTGTAATTAACCCTTTAAGCCCCCCCCCCCCCCGATGCATTAAAGCATCATTTTACATCCCTGTAAACAGATTTAATTCTCCAACAACTAAGGGTTTTATAATGAAAATTTCCATGAAACTGGTTTACCAATACATGACAATTTTCTTCAATTTTTCACCCACTTCGAATCATCTTCATCCACTACAAGTCGAGAATTGCGACAGCTATTCGCGGCTTGTAGTGGATGAAGATGACAACTCTAAACTCAGGCTTGAAAAATTTAACCCTTAAAACGCTTAAATATTTTTGTATAAACCATGGAGACCAAAGTTCAATTTGAAGTCATCACGTCTTTAGACGTCACATTCTGAAGTATATTTTTTTTAAACAAAAAATACGCAAGAGCTATTTTGTAGATGGAATCGCATATCAAAAATTATGTGAAACAAAAAATACCAAGCCATTGTTGGTGTAATGTTAGTTCAAGGTAGTGTGTTTGTTTCGTAGTCACTACTGCAATTAGCACATAACAATTTCTTCCCCATAAAAACATGAAGCCTTTCTGAATAATTTTTTCATAAAGGAGATAAAATAACGGTTTAAAATAAATTCACACCTGTTTTAGCTGTGTTAACTCTTTCTTCACTCGGTCATATAGTTTAGAGGCATCCTCCAGTTTGCGTGTTAGAGAGGCTAGAGCCGCCATGTCAGCGTTCATACTGCTCCCTGAAGAGTTAGATTGACCTGAATCACCAAACTTTACTTTCAACTTTTCATGAAGAACTTTATTTTCTTGACGATTGATGTCCAGCTCATTGTTCACTCGTTCCAGCTCAGTCTGAAAAATATCACCCGACAAATTACACCAAGTAGTGCAGGTTACATCTGTATTAAACAAATATGTTAGAGTCACATTTGAACGAATTAAAAATACTGTACATATTTATTCTAATAAATGCATATATTTCAATAAACGCATACTCCCCTGATCCAAATAAAGTTCAAGCTCACTAAAAACAACTCTAATAAGCTCCCACTTCCCCTACAACATCAGGGGGGGGGGGGGGTATTCTAATCAACGCCCAGGGCGTTTATTATAATATATAGAAGTACTAGACTTAAAACAAGGTTGGAAGTGTGTTATTATTAATGATGACTCACTTCATATTCCTTATACAATAATTCCATTCTTGCACGTCTCAATTCACGACATGAGAAATGTTCTGGTTGTGGTGACTCTTGATGATTTAATCCACCTTCAAATAAAATACATTTAATATCGTTATCATATTTATGCACAAAAAATTTAACAATTAAAAATTTTTAGTGAAATTTCCTTATTCAACTATATACAGTCCTGTGGGACAAAGTTTATTTACCTAGAACTGGTCGACATGGGTTTTCAGGTGTGATAGGCACTCTGCAAGCTGGACAGGCAGGATTTCTCTCAAGCCACACATCAATGCACATCTTACAAAAAACATGCTGATTTGGACACACATGTGGCTGCTTGACCTAAAACAAAACATTTTTTGTTTAGCTGAATAGGTTTAGCTGAATAATTACTTTGAATATAAAGAACAAAAAAGTATACGAGGGCTAATTAAAAAAATTATGTTTTAAAAATGCTATCACATGATAAATAACTGATGGAATGTTTCAAAATCAGCGGAGCAGATGCATAAACATGATAAATGGTCACTAAGTTAGGTAAACCCAATTAAAATGTATTTCAAGGTCATTAATAGGGGTTAAATCAATCGCGTGCCGCCGGCGACACGCCATCTTATGGTGCAGATATAGAATGCTAGCTAACCCGTGTACACGTTGTGGCGTGGCGTTTGCTAACTGATAAAACTCAGCCAACAGAATGTATTGATTATTTTACCTGCTTTTGAGTATTTACTTAGAACCAAGTATAATATTGTACATCGAGGTGACACCTGACCTTTCAATGTCTGCGATACATTTATCACCATTACATCCATTTTAGCTTAAATCTAAGTACGTGGCAGATATTGAACTAACTTTTCTATGAAAAGCTTTTATAAATTTAACCTCCTTACCTTCCAGGGAAAAAATGTTAAACAAATATTGATTAGCGACTTTGTTCTTCAAGCTCTCTGACTTCCACTTCATCTCTATCATTCATCTATAAATATTTTGCTAATCAATTTCAAATTTGATTAGCTAATGGCTATAATTGGCTGTATTTTTTCCACATAATATCTTGTTTACAAAAAAAGAGGCCCGCCATACCCACAATTCCTTGCACACAAAATGGCTATCAAAATGCCCAGAAATGATGGAACATCGTCTGTCCTGCCCCGGTTAACCTATTTTATAAATCGCACAAGGCATTTTGATATCTATGTAAACATGGTAAACAGAAGCTGCAGATTTTTGTCAAAAACAAAACCTTAAACAAGTTGTCTGTCCAAATCAATGGATGACATTCCACAGATATGGCTCGTCTCCATCTACTGAGGACCTAATTCAATACTCATTATACCCGCCGTAAGATGAACTTGTATCGCATGTTTTTCGCCCGCTTTATCAGTCAATTCGCAACGGATCTTGATAAAATTTTGCAAATACTATTTTGAGTCACGCGCAACTACAGTGAAATTTTCAGCGGAAAATATTGTATAGCTAAAAAGCTAGACCATTTGGCATGTAATGTAATTCAGGGCTAAACAAAAACTTTAATTTCGCTAGTTTAATGGGTTTATGGAGGGACGTCGTAAATACAAATTTATTACATGTCAAATGGTCTAACTTTTAAACTATAAAATATTTTTTTATAAAAATTTCACAGTAATCGACACGTGACTCGAAAGCCGTCCTTGCTAAATTTCATCAAAATCGGTAGAGAATTAACTGAGAAATAGGCGAAAAAAATGTAATACAAGTTAATCTGCGGCGGGTATAGGCCTAACTATACTCGCCGTCAAATTAACTAGGATCGCATGATTTTCGGCAATTTCTCCGTCAATTTTAAACCGATTTTCTTTAAACTTTTTATAGGCCATTTTCTATTCTAATCCTAACAGCCTTGAAAATTTCTTAAAATTATACAGCGTATTTCAAAAGTTAGACCATTTGACATGTAGTAAATTGAAATTATGACGTCCCTCTATAACCCTATTAAACTAATTCTAGAATTTTATTCCATGGCAAATGGTTTACCTTATGAAATATTAATTATAATTTTGCGAATTTTTTACACCTGTTAGGATTTTAATAGAACATGTAGAAAATAGCCTCTGCAAAATTTCAAGGAAATCGGTTCAAAATTGACGAAGAAATCGCCGAAAATCATGCGATCCTGGTTGATGATTTTTAATTTAACGGCGAGTATATAGTCTATAGACCTATTTTAGGCTTAGTCTTACCTTTGTTTAACATAAAATTACTAATTAGGCCAAAAATAGTAGTCTAATGTACCTGCTTTAAGTATGTACTTGAAACCAAGTAATATCAAATTTGTACTTGGATTTGAGTACACATGTAGACTAACAGTTACACCTGTTACTCCTCCCGACCTGGTAACAAGACAATTTGAAATTCTTTCATTATCGCTCACACCCAAATTTTAACATTTCTGAAATAGGTTAATTACCGGTAACCAATAATAATACAAATTAATGAAAACTCTTTCTTAATCAGATAAAAAACAATATAATGTACCTTCCCCAAACATATCTGGCACGACACAGGCAATGTAAAAGCAATAGTTGCATTGCTATTTGATCTGGCACTATGCAGAGCCATTTTGTTTGTTTGTGTGTATCTTATGGGATAATGCTAAATACCAGAACGTAGCAAACCCGTGCATTTTTCCTGGTGTGCAAGCGTTCACTCGTTTCAACAGTGTCTCTTCTTCAGACACCGGGTTCAGACACTAGTCTCCATCCCCTGACTAGCTAATAATAAACATCAGGGTTTACACCTTTTACAGCCACTGCTTGTACTGTAACGTCTAAGTGTGTGGAAACCCCCCCTATAACGCTATAGGCCCTTCGTCCCCTTCTCTATGAAAAACCGTTGAAACGTCGGGAAATGAGAATTAGCAGTAAGCCTATAGGCATAGGCCCTACATTAAAATTATATTTGATGAGCTGGAGTGACTTTATTCCACTCTTTAGGGGTTGCTTAGTTAAGTCCATTATGAGAAATACATGTTTTGCTCAGGGGACAAACGTGTAACTCGATCAAACAATTTATGCTTATAATTATATAGTTGTAGAATCTGTCATTTAATCGATACAGTACAGTATTTTTGGGCATTTTTTAAATTTCAAAACTCAGAACAAAAACAAAATGAGTTCTGGACTAAAGGTTTAACAAAACAACATTTTAGAGCCTATGTTCTTGACATTTGAAGGCCCATTCCCAAGAAAATGACATGTTTTTGTTTCAGCTCCGTTATCTAGGCCTATATTTTGAAGTGTTTTAATTAGTGAAAGCAAACATTCTAATTACAACTTTTAGAAACATCCTTCTGTGATTTACAGTTTTCGCATATTTAACTACTGTATGCTAAAAGTGAACTATTTTTGCTTAGATATTCTATGAATATAGCTGTTGTACCACCTTAAAAACAAAAATAATTGAAATGTATCTTGTGTGTAGCCTATACTTCATCTCAAATAAATAGCCGCTCACGAAATATTGAATGAAAATTGACACTTTAATTGTGGGGATAGCGTCTCACTCGCCTTCGTCGTTGGGACAGCTCGGGTTTCCGGAACCCCCCGAGCGATCTCGACCACGCTGGTTTCTACCGCTAAATTCCGCACCGCCTCACTCTCGATTTAAGCGCCGCACAGGACAGTCGCATATAGTCTGATCCGCGCAGCCACGCCTTGTGGCCCAGTAGTCGTCGCGCCTCGTCTGAATCGTGCACCCGTTAATTGAGAAGATATATTGTAAATTAGTCTAATAAAGCATTAATTAAGAACTTCATGGACTCAAGTTGATTGTGTACCGTCGCCCAGACAGGGATGAAATAAGATAGTGAATCGGCGGCAGGGTGGGGAGATCAGCTAACCGGGCCAACCCTCCGACCCCGCGCCCGATAACTTTTGTTGAATTTATTATTTGTTATTTATACATTATTGTCTAACACATAAAATAACTATTTCACCTGCTCAAATTGTACCTTCAAAATCTACATTATTCAACAAAGTATACTGTAGATCTGATAATATTTGCAAGGTTTTAATTTTTGCAAGGAGGACAAATACGAGAATTCCAGAATCTCACTAAAATTATTACTATAATACCACTACTGATGAAAAAATGAAAATTCGCGAATTCTAAACTGCAAAAAAGTCCCAGAATCAGAAATTCACCAAAATTTAAACAGGCGAGAATTACCAGATCTACAGTATTGGAAAAAGTGTAAAAAATCTAACTTGCTCTAATTTTTCTTAGAAAGCAGGATCGACATACCTATAATAAAATTGCCAGGAAAAAACAGCAAACTTTTTCAAAATACTTTGTTGAATATCGCAGATTTAGATATGTGGGGCCCAGGGACCGGTTTCCTTTCGGCCGGACGGGAGTGGGAACCGACGAGTTGCTCTTTCCTGACGGGCCTCGACCGCCACCAGGCATTTTGCCACATTTTCCATCACTCACAAAACAGTCAGCGAAGCGACCAGACGTGTCGCTCTGAGACCAGCAGATTAGATTAGATTAGATTAGATTAGATTTATTCAGTAACCATTGACATAGGACAAAAACATGATCAATAGTGCAAATACATAAAAATCATGGGTCGCCAATCATGGTCACCAGGGGATAAAACACCGAAAAGTTTCCTGGTGAGAATACTTATTTCCACGGCGGTCCCTTGTTAGTGATCCATGATGGCGATGGCAAGAAATAATTTAGTCAATATAAATATATGTAAATAATTGGTCTAACTGACCACACCAGAAATTGAAATATCACAGTAATTTGATAACAAGTCTACTCTCACGGAGAGAAAACCACGCCGGAGAACGGAGAAAGGCTTACAACATGCAAACCAATGCACAATTGGAAGCCCATCCCACGTCCTCCTGCGGTAGGCCTACACCTCCGCTAGAGTAGAATAAATACCTATATAAATATAGAAAATATGGTATAATATAATAACGGTTACTATGCTAATTTTAGACTTATACTGGTCTAAAATTATTTAAAATACTGAATATAAATAAAGTGAAAAGCTAGTAGTAAATATATACTCCATCTTCATGTCTTTGCAACTCTGTCCAGCATGCTTAAAAGTTAAAAAAATTTCTTGCATTCTGAGATGTACCGGTAGACGATTCCACATTTTACTGGCTGAGTAACAAAAAGACTTGGCACCCGCAGACTTTACATGTGGTAGGACCAGGGATTGCACACTTGTTCTAGTGTATCTGTCATGTTCTTGACTGACCATGAAAAATGAATCTCGTAAATATTTTGGGGCTGTTCCATGAATTATTCTAAACATGTTGTTAAGTTTAATTTGTTTAACACGTTCCGAAACAGGTATCTAATTGATAATTTTGAATTCATTGAAACCAATATGCGTCCTTGGGGAGCAGCTCAGGACAAATCTGATAGTTTTATTTTAAAGAATTTGAAGTTTTTGCTGGTAAATTTTCTGAAGACCACTAAACCATGCGGAGCATGCATAATCAAAATGACATTGAATTAGAGCTGATGCCAAAAGTTTCCTTGAATTTGTGTTTAAAAATTTTGCATGTCTCCATAAGAATTTGAGTCGTCAGTTGCCTTTCTTAAGAATATTTTCCGCAATATAATTAACATCTAAAGACTGGTCCAGATCTACTCCCAAATATCTCACACTCTTTGTAGAGGCTACCATGGTCTCACCACATGAAACATTCATTTCTGAAGAAATACCAAGTCTTTTCTTTGTACCAAAAAGTATTGATTCTGTCTTCCACAAATGGATGGATAGTCTATTATCGACCAACCATCCATTCAGAGAAGAAAGTTCATTGCCAAGTTGTTGCTCAATTTTGTTGACATCCTTGCCAGAAACTAAAAGGGCTGAGTCGTCAGCATAAAGAATGATTTGACATAAGACAGCAGCCTCCGTGTCATTAATATATAACAAAAATAGCAATGGCCCCAGAATGGATCCCTGCGGTACTCCGCAAGGAACCACTCTGGGGTCAGAAAAAATACCATTAATTTCAGTTTTTTTGTTCCTGCCTTTCAAGTATGATTCAAACCATTTAATGGCCAGAGGATCAAAACCAAGAGCCTTCAATTTTTGAAGCAAGATATCATGATCGACTGTATCAAATGCTTTTTGCAAGTCGATCATGACCATGCCAGTATAAAAACCTCTGTCCATTTGAAAGCGAATCTGATCTGTCAGGTGTGTCAGACAAGTGTCAGTTGAAAAAGAGCTTCTGAAACCAGATTGAAAAAAATAAAATAAATTTTCTGATTTCATATATGATTCAATTTGATTGTATGTAGCCCTTTCTAAAATTTTAGAGACAATGGTAAGAATGGACACTGGACGATAGTTCCCAGGGTCAGTTTTAGATTTTTTTTTGTAAAGGGGTATAACCCTCGCCGTTTTCATTTCATTCGGAACACAGCCTAAACGTAAAGATAAATTTATAATGTGTGAAAGGGGTGAAGAAATTACACTCTCACCATCTTTTAGAAACCTTGCTGACAAACCATCAAGACCGGTCGCTTTGCGAATGGACAGATTCCCTATAAGTTTTGAAATTACATCTTCACTTACCGGTGAAAAAATGAAAGCATCAGACTTTACACCTTTATTCTGGTAATAATTGTCAATAAAAAAGCCTCCAAAACCACCTGAAATATCAGGCAGTTTAGAAACCAGGTTTTCTGCAATAGTGGTAAAAAATTGTTAAAAGTATTCGCCACTGTTTTTTTATCAAAAGAAATTTCGTTTTTTATTTCTAAGCGAATGTTCGATGATCCTTTTGATGTTTTAGAAATACCTAAATTTTTAAAGGCCTTCCAAAGATCAGTGGAAGAATTTTTGCATTCCTCAATTTTATCATTAAAATACGTGAGCTTCGCTGATTTTATTAATCGCTGTAATTTATTTCTTAAAAGACAAAAAGTTTTAAAATTTTCTGCAGTTCTTTGTTTCTTAAAATTATACAATGACTTATCTCTCTCCCTTATACCTTCTAGGATTTCATTGCACATCCATGGCTCTGTACATTGTTTGAGACGAATTTCTTTGATAGGGGCTATACTGTCAACCACAGACATAAAAAGACCTTTGAAATTATCCCAAGCTTGATTAACATTATCACAAGTAATAACAATTTTCCAGAGTTAGCCACGTGGTCGAGGCCATCATCCTATCCGAGAGAATGTGTGCAGCGACTATACATGTGTGCCAATTTGAGATAATGAACCACAGAAAGAGAGAAAGAGCTTTCCAAGATGTTTTATTAATAACTGCCGCCAAGGCGGGGAGTTTGAGTTCAACCCGCAGGATCAGGAGCTGGGGTGCGCAGTCATGACCAACATGGCGGCTGCACGCCCTTGCCAGCCGATAGATATGCTAATATTTGATAATGTGAAATGATTGATTTATGAGATAACTAATACCCTAATGTATTTTCAGAAAAAAATGGATGCGATAGGTGTATATGTTGAACTTAATTGTTTGGGAAAAATGCCATCATGCTCAATCTACGTTCTCAGAGTCCTAGCTGCCCGGTCAGCAGGGGTGGAAAAATGAAGTTAAAACATGGATGATTGTTTCTTTTTTCCTTTATTTATGATGTTCCAGACAGTATCAGATTGCAGAAATACTACTTGCGCCAGAGAGTGACGACCTGGCCCTGTGGGCCGGCAAAGTGCGAGGTGGACTTAAATGTCCGTTCCCGCTGAGCAGTCAAATTAGAATGGCAGATAGTGGTGTGATTTCCCGCGTGGAGCGGCTAGTTGGAACAGCAGAAACTCGTCAGCTTTCAGTTCAGTCCGGCCCGCAATCAGCCAAAATGAATTTGTTCTGTAGTTGCCGACCCCACATATCCATGTTGAAATAAAATTAACAAAAGTGTCCATTTTGATGCCAATATTTCATGAGCAGACATATATTTAACTTCAGGTAGATCTATTCAAAATCACAACAGGTGTCCCACAAGGCTCCATATTAGGAAAGCTGCTGTTTATTATTTACATAAACGACTTAACAAATTGTTTAAACAAATGTCGTGCCAACATGTATGCAGTTGCACCGCATGAGTTGGCACCATCTAAAGATACTGTCATTGTTTATCATCAGGATGATGTAGCAGCAGTTCCACGTATATCTGACTAGAGGCAAACAAATTAAGCCTTTTTGTGGGGGGAACTGTATGCATATGCTTAACATCAACGTAAGCAATAATAGGCCCAAATATCAAGAAATATTCCCTTATCAGTTTACATAACACCCAGATAGAACAAATGTCTTTATGTCCATATTTGGGCATACAAATTGACCAACCTATAAGTATTAAAGATCAAGTGGACAGTAAAGGTCTTCAAAAGTCTAGCCGCAGCTTGGTAGCCTTAAAAAAATCAAAGGATGTGCCAAGAAAAAAAAAAATCACATTATAGGCTCAATAACACATAGGTTCTCCCATATCGTCACTGGGGTTCGAACATGTGGGGTTGTTCCGGTGTCACACAAATTAAGCGACATCAGAAAATACAAAATTGTGGCATGCACATAATCCTTCAATATCACCCAAATATGTGTGTGTGTTTATGGGAGACTGACTCACAAAAAGTATATTTAATTGCAGAAATAAAACATACTGGCGACATATATTGATGCAGCATACAGTGATGTATATTAGACTGTTTGCGTAAATTGAAACACGGTGTGTGTACTTGTAGGGTAGTAGTAGTAAATCTTTGCTTTACATCATTTTTCGGCACAAAAGGTCTTTTAAGTGACATTGTAATACGATAAAAACGTTGTAGTCAATCAATGAGATGAATGATGTACAGATGATGATGTGAGAGTGGGGGTGATAGGGCATGGTGGGTTATTGAGAGCAATTTCCTTCGCTCGCCTGATATGGGGTTCTGGGCATGTCTAGGGGATATACCCCCAGACATGCCCAGACGGCCGGAGACTTGAGTTTTCCCTGTGCAAATTAATGCTGAAACTCTGTGGCATTTTGCGCAGCTCCGCTATCCTCGAGTCGGATAGTCCCCAGAGTAACAATAGGAAGGATAACTCCTTCTGGGTAACTCCATTCATCCCATGTGAGAGACCTAATGTCAAACACGCTATTGCCGGTTATTTAAGGCAACCACAGCCTACATCAGCGCCAGCACAGATGCGGGTGCTGCATTGGCTCCGCTGTTGAGCGGAGGAACCAGGGTATGCCACTGGCAATCCACCCAAAGATTATGACCAGATACGAGGAGGCTGCAGCTGCCCTTGGATGATTGCTGAAGACTAGTGCATCTGTATAATGCCGTACACTGCATCCAACAGACGAAACAGATCCCTAATCATCCTACTACCCCGTACTTGTAAGGCCTACACTTGAAATATACTTTATACCTGGGTAGGCCTAATAAGCAAATACGTACTTTATCTGGAGAGCTGTACAATCATACATGTACATATAAAGATAATTTCAAAGTGAATGCAAACACAAATATATACAACATGTCTTCTAGTGATCCTGATTCTCCTATCCATCATACTTGTATCTGACCGTTTTGTGTTTTTATATGAGCACCACGAAAATCATATTATATCTGATGTTTATCCAGTAATGATAAGATGTTTTATTTTCCGAAGCCTCTCTATAGCATTTGATAGAGGAACAGAGGTACTCGACTATTACGTCAGAATGATTATCCAATCATGGTGAGGGGGTATCTAATTATGTAGGAATCACCATGGCATCATGAATCACCATGAAGGATATTATTCAACAAATAAAGGGTTTCACCACTCTCAGTGTATCAGACCCATAATAAATAGGCTCTCTTTGTTTTCGTTTCTACAGAGGGCTCCGTGTTGCGTATTATTGAATTTTAAACTGATCACACAACCTGATCGCAGTTCAATACTTTTGCCACCTCTGTTAATATAAGCTCGCGACCATCGTCCTGCTTAAAGGAGCTTATTCTTATCCTCTTCAGACAAACTCTTCAGACAAACTTTACTGCATATACGCTTAACAAAAAAGGTCAATGCTGTTGCTTTTACTCAAAAAGTCAAACGGCATATAGGTGCCAAGACTAGGATTCAAGACCTAGCCTATACATATAAATGTATATTGAAAACAACTAAACAAAGTAGCGTAATTAAGATTATATAGGCCTAGGCCTAATGTAAATAGTAATATATTTTGAAAACCTATTCTGTGAAACTCTATAGCCTTTGCCCTTGACATCCAATGTTTCACCCAGCTAGCTAATACAATGAAGTATAGGGGAGGGGATTTTACATAACATTGTTTTCACCCAGTAGCCATTCAAAAGGGTTTCCGGTGACGTCACTGCGTTTCACAAAATAACTACAACTATCACGAATATCTTCTGAGACTTTTATTCAATGCTGCTGGTTTGTAAAGAAAATAATTTCATCACATGGGACAACATATTTTGTATAACACATGAAACATCTTTGCATTCACCCATTGTAGGCTAAATCTTGCGGACAATATATTTTCATTTACAATAAGCATATTACTAAATGAACCACATGATTGTACAAATAAATATATTTTTATGGAACACAAAAATGAATACGTTCATGGTAGATTACGTAAAGTTTCCACAACAACATATGATAAACTGTAACCCGGTAAACACAAAACATTTGCATAGCATTAATACAATGTTGCACCAACGTCGAAGACGCAGGGCCGATGGTGTATAAACGTTTTACAAATGTTTTGTGTTTACTGGCTAGACAATCAATCAGAGACTGCAAACTTCGGCCACGCGATCCTCATCGTGATCCAGATCATCTCCAAAAAATAATGGCTTGTTCCTTGGTCAGAGACACACCTCTGGTAAAAGTTAGGTGTAAATCCATTCATTACTTTGAAGGAGTCGTGCTGACGGACAAACAGACAAACAAACCAGCACAACAAAAACATAATCTCCTTTAGACGAGGTAATAAAGCAAATTTCTCCCGCTTAATGTTAGCATAAGATAAAACTATACATGTTGTAACCCACTGATCATTGGATGTCAGCATAATGGCTCCGCACAACAGTTACATTCATTTGCTATATATGTTCAGCCTACTACGCAGTAAGCCACAGCTGTGCTGAACGGATATTCAAATAACTATTGCTGGTTACAGATGTTGTTTTGAAATCAAGAGTAAAAATTTTAAGAAAAATTAAAGTTAATTTCACATGTGTTTCATGTGAAATATTTTTGTGCGCATTTACAAAATATTAAACATATCTCATATATTGAACACAGCAGACAGGAAATCAATCAGTGAGTTGCTTGTCCAATGTCTGCTTTACTGACTGGCCTGATCATATCAAACATAAAATGTGTGGAAAAAGAGGGAAGAGGGAAGGAGAATACAATATCACAAATTAGAAAAGAAATCCAGTGTCGTTTATGTCACATATACAAATAAAACACAAAATTTCACTGAATTGTATAAATGCAAATATAATGATATATAATAAATATAATATTGAATCAAGTAATGGTAAATCTCATGCGGAACAGTTATTATTAGTGTTGCGAATTTATATTTAACTATGTTGTATACTACAATACTGTAATTCATATAATAATTGTGTTGTGATATCTATTCAACAGAGCAGATAAGTCCCTCTGTATGTTAGATATATATGTATTATATATACATCCATATGTAATTATATATAATTAATGGCAATAATTTTATAACAGTTCCTTACAATACATCTTGTAATGCCATGTTTTCGTAAGAACTAATTGTTGTAGTGAGTCTATAACAAAAACATATTCTAATCGAGATCACACAAGACAGCTCCACATACTTTGGCACACATTGAAGAACATAGAACAGATAGAATACCTAACAACATATAATTTGTATCAAAAATCATAATCTGGTTGACTGCTGGTGTGATTTGTTTAGTTCTGAAGTGAATATACACACAGCAAAATATATCTTATAATTTTATTTTTAAATCATCAAAATTAAATTGTACAAGTAACCCATGAAAATTAAATAAAAAACTAACACAGGAAATCATTTACTTTTTATCATGTTTATCAGTTTATGTTAATGAAAGTATTTTCGCAATGAAGCTCTGATAGAGCACTTAAAACAAAACCTGCTAAAAATGGCAAGAGCACATATAATGTACAGAATAAATACAACAAGAATTTGTACACTTAACGCAGTGTACAATGAACTAAAAATACATCTTAAATACCACTAGGGGGGTATATTTAACAAAAATACTACAGTAGTCTATAGTGAATTTTCTATACTGTTCTTCAAAATATACAGTAAAAAGAAGGCAATGTTTCTGGGATGAAGCGATAAAAATGATAAAGTGATATGTGTTATGCATGACAGACTGAAGGGAATGTGACTGACGAGCAATGATTGTGGAATGACAAATGTACTAAAACTAGCAAAATGAACCGGTGAAAAGCACAACACAAAAAAATAACAAACAGGTTTGTTCGTGAATCACAGCATAAATCTCATAATGTGCACACTACGCTGCCCAGCACAGGATAACTAAATCACTATTACTGTCTTAGAGTTCTAATCATTTAGGCTTTAGCAGTTTTAGAGCATGACTATAGTAGTTTTAAATCTTTTTTATTAGTAGGTTAAGCCACAGTAGCCGTGTTGGAACATCCAGAATAGCACAATGTTTGGTCTCAAATTAAAACCCTTTCAAGCCAGAGTTTACCATTGTCATCTTCATCCACTACAAGCCTTGAATTGCTGTCGCAATTTTCGACTTGTAGTGAGTGAAGATGACTCAAATTGGGTCACACTTGTAAAAAATATACCGTTATTATTAAAACAGTTCTAGGAAAATAGTTGTTCTAAAACCCCTAGGTGTAGGAAAATAAGTCATTTTTCAGAATTGCAAAATGATGCTTTAATGCATCGTGAGGGCTTAAAGGGTTACAAACATGAGTAATTTTCACACACTAGAAGTTGTGGATTGCGGTAGCTAGACACAACTTCAAGTGGATGAAAATATAAATAAGATAACTTGGCAGGCGAAGGGTTAATTTCCTTGGTGCTGAAATTGCTGATGCCATTTTTATCCAAAATAAATAAAACACAGCAACTGTTTAGCTCTTGTCCCACTGAATTATTTCTATTTTTCAGATGTTTGAAGTTGGAATTGTCAATGCAAAATCCATCTTCAACTGAGAAAGAATATCATGCAAAATTTTCATCTTTCACACTGAATTATTTGAGTAGTTGATCATTTACTGCACATAATTTTGTCAATTTCAATGTTATTCAAATAATTCAATTTGGGATACCGGTATGTCTATTTTTCATAAATAATATTACTTTTCATTCATTTGAAGCTTGAAATTGCATTAGCAATTCGAGCTCCATATGAATAAAAAATACTGACAAACAAGTTAGCAGCACTAACGTTAAAATCTAGCGGACAATATAAATAAATTACAGTAATCAGTAACACAACTTGTATCTATTTCTAGCCACATATTTATATTGTGAATTTCGTAGGTCATGGTTGAATTGAGCTGATTTAAACCAGTGAACGATATGCCATTGTTATATTATTGATGGTCCACTGTTTAAGATGCTGGTACAACAATAAATCAACTATGGATTACCATCTTGTGTTTGTTTGGAAGCAACACCACAGCAATAATGGCCAGGATGTATGCTAAATCATCGGTAATCTATTCCTTAACAGGCAGGTTTATAACTACAGTATCAGGCTTATACAATTAAAGTATAACAATTCCCTGCATCACAAATATATGGACTATCCGACTGTATGCGTAGTTCATCTTTAAATGCAATGTTTAAGCATCAAACTGTACAAACATTTTCATCTACAATTATATAGAGCTGAAATTGCAAACATAATTTCAGTTTATATGATGACAATATGGTAAATGGCAGTAAATGGTAGAAATGGTAAAATAGACCATTTAAATACATGAATTTTGAAAACAGTGCATACATGAACTGTATACATGTGTTCATTACATTTTGAGCATCTTGAAATCTATAAACCTCAAAACATTTGAAAAAATAAACGAGCAAATTTTTAGTTTGATGTGGATAAAGAAATTGACCAAGTGTAAGTGTGCCTATATGTCAATATGCTAGATGATCAGAGATCACCCAGGCCTTGATTATGAGTGTGCTTTCGGGGCACATTGGATAAAAATATATTTGCCTTTATCAAATGTAATGTGCCCTTTGACCTTATTACATATAAAATATACAAAACAATGTGCCTCTGAGGTACAGACAACAAAAATGAATGCGTAAATTTAAAATTGAAAGCGTAAATGACGCAAAGGTGCACCTTAAAGTGATACCTGGATGATCATGTCATAATACTGTCATTTTTATTTTAAATATTTTGTGGCACAGAATTTTCTCTTGCCAATTGATGTTGTATACAAAGGGTTCATACACACTGGGGCTGTTTGAATTCCAGGACATTTCCAGTTCAGATTGTCATTTTTCCAAACACAAAATTTTCTCTAAATTGAATTTGTGGTATCATACATACAGCAACATTAAAAAGTTAATAGGGTAATAAGTAATTGTATTCATGCTAGACACACAACTCTGAACTGTCGGCAAATAAAACCATTATGCATTAGGGCCTAGATTTACCATAGTTCATGTTGGAATGAGCTTATGTGGGAATGATGGAGTATATTGATATAAATAAATAGTGGATATTTTTAACATAAAAATCAATGTTTTTTTCCAGGAAAACATGTAACTTGACACTGTTTTCAAGGTTTTCCAGGAGTTGTGAATGTTTAAATTCCATATTTTCCAGGAATTCCAGTATGTGTATGAACCCTGTTATTACATTCTAGAACACATATTTTTTGTGAAAGCACTATACTGATGTTTGGTAACCCTTTAAGCACTAATAACAACTAAGACTTTTTTGATCTGTTTTATTAGCCGATCAAATCACTGTTATTGAGAATGGAATGAGCGCTTAATATCAAGATTTCCAAATGTGTGTTCTCAAACTAAACAGATATGAATAACTTCCACCCACTTTAATCAAGTAGGTGTAAATTTATATTAGATAACTTAGCGGGCAAAGGGTTAACCCTTATCCTTATTTTTTACATTTTCAACCACTTGAGGTTGTGTTTCGCTATCGCGATCCACAACCTCAAGTGGTTGAAAATTACTCAAACAGTCATTTCATTACCAATAACAGTGATTTGCTCAGCTAATAAAACTGATTAAAAAACACATATTGTCGCGATTAGTAGGCGAAGGGTGAATACTTGTTAAAATTGCAATTATATATATATATTTATAATACTTTCATACAGTCTCTCTGTCATGTCAATTTATTATATCATTCACAAAGGCGCCGTGCCCTCCCTGATACGTTTCTCACAAGTTTGTCTTAAGCCAGCTATGAGAGAACTGGATAGAGATCCTGGATCTGAGAATATATGCTGAAACAAAATGGAGAAAGTATTTAGTCTTGTACGAATAAATTATATTATAAATAATGTGTCACATTGCAAAACAACAACTTAAATCATAATTACAGTAATGGCTGCAATTTCTCAATATTTATCACAAGAGCATTCTTATCGAATCTAATTTAGACATATATTTATTCAAAATAACAATATTTTTCATACATTTAAAATAAAACTATATTAACCATGTTAACCCTTCAAGTTCTAAACTACTTCATTTAAATGTTTAGCCTTCATAACCCTCTCGACATGGATCCGCTATTTTGTGCATATGGCAATTTTGCATAGCAGCCATTTTGAATAATTTATCAGGTAATAACCGTCATGTGAAAAGAGCACGCCACCACAGGCATTGGCAGGAAGTGAAACCCAATAATTCTGAACATAGCCATACACTGTACATCTGGTTTTATTTTGGTACATCTGGTAGATTTTATTTTTGTAAATTTCTTGAAGAAAAAATTCCTGAATTTAAGAATCTAATAAAAATTATTATTATAATTAACTGTTTCATATCATCGAAAATGAACAATACTACAGTGAGCTTCAACTAAAGCCTGAATAAAAACTTAACAAAAATCAAAATACTGTATCTTACTGAATAAAATACTATCCGATAATGTGTGAGCGTGACTAAAAATAACTCATGAATAGAGTAGGCCTACATCATCAATGTGTATATCTATTGATGATACAGGCCTAATTTGGTGATTAGAAACGTCTTTCTAATTAGCCTACTAGTAATGTGTTTGCATAACAATACCAAAGTGCATTGACACCGCCTAACTAACACTGTATGCTATACCAACGCTGACTCAACATTGGGCTGGTATCTCTGGCATTGACCCAGTATTAAAGCAATGTTTGAGCAAAGGCACTTGTCGTGATACTGAGGTCTACTCTGTGTATAGTGATTGCTCCTAATTGGTATTATTAACATGGTGTGGTGACAGCGGCCTATACCATCTTGTGATATCATATTGATGGATGAGGGGCTTTCACGGCTGAGTAAGCGCCATTAAAAGGTTACCTTCCACAACTCAGTGATTATTTGTTAGGCCTAATGACGGCAAAAAATATATTTTTTCAATTAAAAATTAATAAATTATAGATTTTGCAAAAAGTCCCAAAATCTGAAATTTGTGAAAATTTAAACATGCGAAAATTATCAGATCTACAGTATCGTAGCTCTATGTCAATGTGGTCAGTATTAACCTTTTTAATGCTGACATATTTATATATAAACCATGGAGTACAAAAGGTTTTTTCCTTAAAAGTGTTTTATTTAACACTTTCTGCTTCATTTAAATACCTATATTATGGGTCTACGACAATTAGAATTTTTTATTCTCTTACAATGCGGGGATCGACTTTAGACACAAGAATCTGACTTCTACAGACATCAGATTCTGACTTCTAAAGCCGATCCCCGCATTGTAAGGGTTAACCCTTAAAGCACTGAATTTTTTTGAAATCATCATAAATGTCTTGGTTAACTTTTTCTAATTCATTTGAATACTATGTTATGGGTCTAAGGCCATTAGAAATATCTTTACTCTTACATTGCGGGGATAGACTTTAGTCGTCAGAATCTGACGTCTACAGACGTCAGATTCTGACGCCTAAAGTCGGCCCAGCACTGTAGGGGTTAATGATTCACTGGAGACGGATTTAAAGACACCGGAAATGGCTCTCACGAAGTCAGTGTGGAGAAGGTTAAGGTGTCAACTTGTTGTTTGGCAATTTACATTGTATGAAAAATTGACAAATTTCCTGGGTAGTAGATAACAAGATCTATATATAATAGGTCATAGCCATACCTCCATAAATTGATGACAGTGCAGTGTACTTTTGCCTGTGGTCATGTTTTTGAATAATGTGACAACTTCTGGGAAATTTTTACACTCTAACAGTTTATCTTTGTGTAGAATAATAAGAGATAATCCAACTCTCAGTAAGACTTTATTGCCTTCATAGAATAGACAATCCCAAACTCTCAATAACGTCTGCAAAATGGTACAAAGAAATAAAAGGTTAGACAACATTAAAAGTTGAGTACCGGTACAAATCAGGTTAAATATCACAATTTACAAACAAAAGGGCAGATAGCAAATTATCTGAAACTGATCTGCAGCATACAAAATCAAGATTTTGTTGAAATTGCATCTGTCACAATTGCAATGATGATCAAGGAAAAATAGGTTACTTGTATTACATTTTTTCTTACAATATTACAATATACCGGTACACACATGACCATACAATATATTTAATTTCTTTAAAATTAGGCTGAACTATGTGTAGTTTTAGTACTTAAGTAAATAGCAATATTGAACATATTGAACCCTAATGCTGCTGATTTTTACTAACACAATTTTTTTTATTATTGTCAGCTTTATTTATCCACCTTAAATCATCCCCATCCACTACAAGTCAGGAATTGCGACAGCAATTCGTGGCTTGTAGTGGATGGAGATGACGATGGTAAATTCAGGCTTGAAAGAGTTAAATGACAAAATATTAATAAATGAGAAACAGACATCTCCCATAATAAATTGTTTGACTAAATAACTAAGCATCACAAAATCAAATTTAGTGATGCTTTATTTGGATTGACCCTTTCAAACCTGAATTTACCATTGTTATCTTCATCCACTACAAGCCACGAATTGATGTCGAAATTTTTAACTTGGAGTGGATGAAGATGACGTGAAGTGGGTGGCAAATGAAAAAAAATATCGTTATTATCAGTTTCATGGAAATTTTCATTTTAAAACCCATAGGCATAGAAAATTAATTCATTCTTCAGAGATGCAAAATGATGGGTTGATGCATCGTGAGGGTGCTTGAAAACCTATATATAACTGATTGATAACAGAAAGATACAAGGCATTCCTACTTACTTCAATAGGCAGTACATCTCCAAACAGACATATAAACCATTTAGTACAAACCAATGCCCAGACTACACCATGTTTCTGCATTAAGTTGTGAACTTCAGGCACTTTCAATCTGAAATATATGATTTTTTTTATTAATATAATATTTATTGCCATCAGTGAAAAAAAAATTCTGGTTGAATCTGTATACAAATAGGGTAATCTTTAAAGAAAAACGTTTGAGAAGAATAAATGAATGCAATCTGGGTCATTCTGTGGTTTTATGATGTTGTAAGTATATTGTTAAAACATGAAGGTTACTAAGTATTCAGATAAAACATAGTAGTGTAAACATCTTTACTCCTAATTTCTTTATGATTGTCATGAATTTAAAAACAGAGAATATAAAGTAACAGCCGCAGGATAAAAATGATCAATGGTACAGACTTGACAAGCTCTCCAAGAACTTCCTGATCTGTTTTTACACCAACCATGTCTTCTGCATAATAATCTGTGAAATAAAGAAAACAAAATAATTATACATGAGAATTTATTATCCATCCATAGCAGACAATTTCATAACAAACAACATACTGGTTGACAGTATAATGGGGAATAATAACCATTACCCTTTCCGACCTTATAATAGGAATAATATCATAAACAAAAATGTTTAAAAAAGTTCATGTAGCTGTGATAACAATTTGACAACTCTTTTTGCACACATATGTCACGTTTGAACGCCCCATATGACATACAGTGTGTATTCTGAATAAATGGATAACAGGGATATTTCACAAAACTAGGTACAGTATCGTGTTTATTCTAATAAATGCCCAGGGCGTTAATTAGAATACCTCTCGACATGACAGAGGGGATGGACCCTTATTGGAGTAGTTTTTTAATGATCATATGGTGTACATCAGCGTGGGATTTTTTTTCAATTCAGTAGCGGTGGGTGTTTATTGGAATATGGACATTTATTGGAATAACTACCGTAATTTATTTCACCTATGTGAATTTCACCTTTATGAATAAAAAAAAACATAAAGTTTTGTGGAATTCTTTGTAGAATCCTTAGTCCTAATAAAATAAATGTTACCTGGTAAGATGCCATTAATTAATGTATCCATCATCCAAAATGCTTTCTCTTCACTTTTCATAATCAGCAGCAATAAACCAGCTATAAAGTTCATACCCTGCGACAGATAAAATACACAGTAAGGACTGATTATAGTTAACAATGTCTTAACCCTTTCAAGCCTGAATTTACCATTGTCATCTTCATCCACTACAAGCCGCGAATTGCTGTCGCAATTCTCGACTTGTAGTGGAGGAAGATGATTGGATGTGGTTTTAAAATTGAAGAAAATTGCCATGTATTGGTAAACCAGTTTCATGAAAAAAATTTTGTTCTAAAACCCTTGGTTGTAGAAAAATTGAATCTGTTTTCAGGGATGTAAAATGATGCTTTATTACATCGTGAGGACTTAAAGGGTTAACCTGTGTGCTGCTGAATTGTTCCCTTCTATTTTTCATTCATTCGAAGCTGGAATTGCTAACACAACTTCCAGCAATAAATGACATTTTTTAAATATTTATCTCCAATATTGAATTATTGGATCAACCAAAATCAACATGTAGAAGGATATGTCACTATTTGTTCTGCTAGTCGTATTTATATGATTTTTAAGGATGTTTCAAATTAAATATAATACCACTGAATATGATAACATTTCTGTTGTAGACTCAGTTAATCAAATAATTCATCTTCAGAGATTTGTATATTTTTTTAAATAAAAATATTTGTCATAATTGGAAACTGACATTACTCCATTACCAGTTCCATCTTTAGATGTACATGAATGAGAAACACTAACTAACAATTCAACAGGATGAAAGAATAACATGTGACATAGGTTTAACTACCATGCAGTCTAGGTGGTAATGAAACATTGTAACCTAATGACAGTAAAAAAAGTCAAGCTTATAGCTTAATAGGTCTTTGTTATGGTAAGCTGTTCTTGTGCTACTTGAAGGATTTATTTCAATGGTTTCAGGTATACATGTAACAGTGTGTATCCCGAGAATCACAAGCTAGGTTTCGTTTTATTTGAACTTGTCAATTTATCAAAATCAATTAGGCTTCTATGGCAAAAATCAGTTTGCCACAAATATAATGTAAGCCTAATTTTCTGCCATATTTTGAGATGACTGCATCTCCCACTTGTTCATAGAAATAATTTATTCAAACTCAAAATCGTTTCAGTTCCAAACTGAGTAAAATTTAACCACTTTCTAGTGTAATTCTTGACGACCAATACATTTTCCTAATGTGATCTGCAATTAAGTTCATTGATCAGAATAAAGTATTATATTGACAAAAAAATATTATTTATAAAAAAGTGGTCTCCCAGATTGAATTATTTGATGAGCTTATCACTTTCCATAAACTATTATTCCAATTATAGTGCTTTTGAACTAACTTAAATATATACACACAGGCCAGTAGCACAGGGGTTACTTGAATTGTCTAATCCTACCTGACAGTAGCCAATCCGCCTATTCTGGTGAGCTATACACACAAGTACATTATACAAGGATTGACTTTTCGCATTGGGATCATGAGACGTTGCTGACTGAAAATATATATTTTCTGGGAATGTTCTGTCAATGTCTGAAAATAAAAGAACACTTTTACCAATCATGGCTATGAGTGATATCTTGGAGTTAGAGTTGTTGTGACTGTGTGTGCAATGAATAAGCATTGTATAGATAGAAAAATAATTTAGAAAAACAATAAAAGTGCACAAATGGTCAAATCACCTGTTTTAATTGAATCTAGTAATTCTTGATCATGTGGGCCTTTGAGTAATTTTTCAAAGTGACCTGGGTTGAGCTGCTCCCGAGATTGTGCCCCACTCATCAAAAACCAAATCTGAATTTAAAAAAAAAGTCACATGGAAATGAACCTTTAAACCTGATAAAATACTAATTGATATAATGTATCTATTTTTTGTGACACAATATGTTATACATGTATTAAATAGAAACACTTCATACTTCACCTGTTCACAGACAAGGCAAAGAACCTTATTTGAGAAAAAGTATAGAAATAGCAAAAAGCTATATAAATAATTCATTTGAAGCTGGAAATTGTGTTAGCAATTCCAGCTTCAAATGAATGAAAAATACTCAAAACAATTCAGCAGTATAATATTTATTGGTCTGGGCATGTAGAATGCTACCTTTCATAAATTATAAGTACCAATAAAATATTTTGTAGATAATTCTGTATGTGTACATTCATCCGTGCGAACCCAAAGGTTAAGCACACTACAAAGTACTTGTGTAACCAGTAACAGCAACAAAGAACAGTGTTCTAAACCAGTACTATATGAGCTAAAAAATGGCTTCATGAACACATGCTGAGAATACAAAGTCCAGTTTTACTGTCATCTATTTAAACATGTTAAATAATAAGTAACTTGCTTGTTGAGTGAAGAGATAATAATAATCTTACATTTGCTCTATGCTCTGATGGAATGCCTTTCCGTATGTACCTTTTGACTGAAAGAAAATATATGACAATTATAAACACTTAATCACAACACCCCACTCAACTGACCTCTAAATATACCTAGCATACTATAAAGAAAAAGAAATGAAACAATGATACCAGTGTTCATACGCCATATGTGTATGGTCTGAGAAAATCAGATAAAAAATAAGCAGAATAAAATGTATTTTTCTCAGTTCCAGTAAGGTCGAGAGTATTTTTTCAAAATTTAGTTTTTGTTATAAATGGGTGGTATAAACACAGGTATAAACATTCAACTATATGCACACAAGTAAAACTGAAGGTGAAAATGTATTTTTTGTGTGATTCCGGGACAATTTCAATATGCATTTTTTATTCAGGTAGGCCAAAAAATCTGCATTTTATCTAAAAACAGGTAAAATATTAATTGCCAACCCGCACAATTCAGTGACACACCACATGACTAATGCAAAAAATACATAGAAATGAAAAGATAAAAAGCTATTTGACTCACAACAGGTGATTTCTAAGTGGAAGCGTCACATATACAGTAGTATGCATTATGAAAGTTATATGAATTTGTGGCAATTGTGACGATCTTCAATAAAAAATCAATGGGGACTACCTGCCCCATGCTAGAATTAATGGGAAGAATAAATGGGTGATGCAAAGTTGTTTGAATTATTGGTGCTTTGAAATCCACCTAAATCTGTCATTGATTGTTACCTTTGTTAGATTTTTTCATTTTTTTCTTGCTATCCATCATGGAGGACCATTTACTTGCCCTTCTCGCCAGCACAGAGAGGTATTCTGCCATAAAGTCCTCATAGCCATTATAGTCAAAATCTTCAGGTCGCTCAAACCCGTAAGAGTCGACCTTACTGCAAAAAAACAAAGAAAACAGTGATCAGTCTAATATTAGGTGCGAAGAAATAAGAACAAACTAGATGTGACTGTCTGATACAAAAACAAAATTAAAGCATCCTATAATCAGTCTAGACATAGCAGTGCATAGCCAGGCTACTTCAACCATTTTGAGGCTACTTCAACCAATATCCTTTTTCAAAACTGCACTCGTCCGCCCCTCTCCCAGAATAAAATCAGTAAAGACCCTCTTATTTATTGTATAAAAAATGCCTCCATTTTAACACAAATCTCGGCCAACAAAAAAAATTTGTCCCAAAAATAAAATAGTTTTATACTGCCTGTTATTTTATATTTGGTTTATATTTTATTAATATATTATATTTTATTTTTAAGATGGCTGCCACTACTCTTTTCTTTCCAAAGGATTGTTCCCAAAGAGCAATCAGGTCTTGACTAGAACAGTCACATCAAATTTGAATGCAATGTAATAAATGGTTCAGAAGATAGTGTGATCACAAACTTTTTGGGCGGTCATCTTCGAAAATACACATTTTGGATAAGTCCCAACAAAAAATATGTGAATAATTTCCAAGGCACATAGATCATTTTTATTCACGTTGACTAATTTTATGCTAGGATATGAATTATTGTTGAGTTTTAATAGGTAAATTAGTGAAGAAGGCCTAACACTATAAGCAAGTTATAATGTTAGGCCTATGCTAAAATAATTTTAGCGGCATATAGTCAGTTGTCATTGTTATCAGCAGAGATTAGTAGGCCTATAAATGATATATAGCCCCCTTGGTATTAAAGGAATTCATGTATTTCCCGCTCATAAGTGTCACAATTATCATGATTATACGGTGCTTTACCAGTGTTTACTCTTAGTGAGATAATTTACATATTAGACATGGTGGACTGGTAACATGGCTTCTAAATGACAAGCACAAAACCTCAACTAAAACATGTAAAACTGGATGTGGAAACAACAAATATTGCCTCGATATGTGTCCTCTATTAGAACTTGCTTGTGGTGAGACCATGGTTGGGGAGGTAGTGTAAGTTTCCCACATACAGGCCTGTAACCATGGTAACTATCAAACACGAAACATTGGCCCAATTATTTACTGCTGGGCCAGCACCTCAGACGTTGGCCCACCATTAAGCAAACATTGGGTCAACGATTTGCTGGAATACGACTGTATCAGTGGCGTGATCCAGCATACGTGTCCACCCTAATCAACAAGAGACGTCGACCCGATGTTGGGTCAATGCTGGGCCGACATCGCAGACGGTGTGACAACATCAAGTCACCATTAGGTCTACCTCGTCAGTGTTTGCTGGGACAACACATTGAATTTGATCCAGATTTGATGCCTGATGGCGATCAGCTTATAATTCCCAAGCTCTCCTGGGGCAAAATGACAGATACGTCATGTTAGACAACCGCCTCGACCATTGGCCATCAATATGATCATCACACCTGAGCAGTGGTATGATAGAGTCTGGATTTAAAGCGACACGATCAGGCTAAATCTGCATTTTTCTTTTTGCTTCTTGATATAGCCATAAGATGTTAACATGTGCATAGACTAGAATTGTGTGAGTTTTTTTAAATTTTGTGTTGCGTATTTACCAGTTAAGCATGAAATAAGGACGACATTTAATTTCGGATATGCATGTCTAATATTAGAAATACGGGAATAACTCATAAATGGAGCTTTCGGCACACTCGCTACGTTGCCACAGCAACCCAAAATTTGACAGATTTAATTACGCAATTCTAGTCTATGAACATGTTCACATCTTATGCCCATATTAAGCAGCCAAAATAAACATACTGATTTTTTGCTGATCTTAGCCTGATTGTGTCGCTTTAATTTATTCAGCAAACCATACATGAAAAAATAGCATACATGCTCATTATAATAATAATATTACACAAGAAATCGAGAGCCACTATATGATGATTGGTCACCAGGGATAATGCCCATGCATCATTTCTTGTTGATGCGTACGTATGTCTACTTATATTATTTCCACAGTGGTCCTATTATAATGATTCAGGAGAGAGTTTATTGATTGGATGATTGAGGGTCCTACCTGTAGCGCACACTATCACTCCTGACAGAGCCAGCCCTTGATAGATTCATTTCAATCCAAAAAAACCCTTCTGAATGTGTAACAGGTCAGCTAACACGTTACTGCTGAGCCACACAGCCTACCAATGATACCTTGCTAGTTCATAATTAAGCAACATGGCTAGTTTATCAGCTGCTAATAGTATGCTAATTGGCCGGTTCTGACGCCATTACGTATTTACACTTGTATCTATCATACTATCATGTTTTGTAAGTACTTTGTGTCGAGTGGGACGAGAATGAAGACGGTTTAATGACCTGGCGATAATGGTATGCGGGCTGTTAACCGTAATTTCAAGCAATGTAATTTAATCATTTAACATGTTTAATCAAGTGTATCATTTAACATGTTTAATTAAGTGTATGCTGGGTAGACATTCAAACAAACTGATCATGCTGATATCAGTAGTCGACATTTGATTATATACCAAAATAAAATAAACCTGGTATTCGATGAATAGTCACAAAAACACTAGACATTGACCCAATATTGATTTAATCTTGGCCCACCGTCTATGATGTCGGCACAACGATGAACCAGCATTGGGTCAGCGGCAAGTGTCTGATGTGCATAGGCCTACATGTGTGTAGCGCACAGAATTGGCCCAACGCGGACCTGATGCAGGATCAGAATAGAAATGGAAAGAACATGTATATGTTGACTGTCAAGTACTACCAGTATACTACAATCAGTATAACACTGTATAAAGGTTAAGCAATATATCTGTTATTAAACTCAAAATTCAAGTGATGCGTTCTAGCATTTCCAGTGGCAAGTCAGAGTCCTCTTTCTAGTTATAATACCATATATCCGTAGGAAAATTTTAGGTAAATAGTATTATTAATCATGTTAATACTTTATCTATGCAAATTGCCCTAAAGGTTAAAAATGAAAAAGAAATACTATTATTAATATTCAACAAAAAAAAGGTTTTAAAGTGTTCTTCGTGTTGTTTATTCTATTGGAACGTCGTCTGGTATACGAGGTTAGTCTGGTAATAAAACATCATAACTTATGCCTAACACTCTTCAGGTTCTCGAGTTTGCGTGGTTAGATTTAAAAAGCTGTTCAAGTTTAAAATGGTTAGAGTAATCCTACAAAGATTGAACACAAGTTGGTGGATTTTCTGAACGATTAACATGACTAATGTTTTCATTATTCAGATCTATATATTACGATAACCGTGGAAATACAATACCATGAAACGTTGACCTAATGTTGGGCCAGCGTCGCACATAGTGGACCAACATTAAACCAGCATTGGGGGAGTCTTTTATTTTTTCAAGGAAGGTTCAAGCGGCATTTCCATCACAAACAGGAATTGTGTTTAAACGTAGGTCGTAATCCTATGTTTACGCCACACAAATCCATAAAGTAACCCTTAAGTGTGTAAATGAAATAGCATTCGACATCAACGCAAATACCAATGTCCGATCTTTGAGAAAAATAATCAGGCATTTATTGAGAAAAAATCCAGAAATGCTATCGGCTTTCACCAATTACTGCTAAGTTTGCTATAGTTGGGTTTTCTATTTCTCATGACATAACAACATATCAAGTTCAATTTGGACTATATAACATTACGCGCACAGACAGACGTGTAAAATGATACATGCCCAGCAACATGAGACGTTAGCCCAACGTTGATTTACTGTTGGACCACCGTCTACAACGTTGGCCCAACAGTAAACCAGCGTTGGGCCAACGTCTCATGTTTGCTGGGTGCATGGCGGGGTTGGGGTGAGGTATGACCATGATGCCTCCACGTGTTTATGCAACCTACAAGATAAATGAGCAGGATAACATATAGATGATATAATATTGTGTGGTTTTCAAATACAATTTTTTCTCGAAATGGATTTGATAATATGAGCATAACACATTAAGAGTGAAATAGAATCACATGTTGCGTTAACACATAATTTGCGTCACCAATCTTTATTACATGCGAGGCTAAACCAAAACACAACTTCTAGTTTTAACCTGTTGAATGCATATAGTAATATCAACTACAGATGTATACATTTTTCCTTTGCTTTTTATTAATGCGGTGGATTTTTCCTCAGACATGTTAGATTAGTTCAAATACCAAACAATTAGCGACTATTTCCATGGTAATAGGTCAATAGAAACAAATATCACTGATCGGAGTGTAGCTCAAGAGTAAAATTAAAACTAGAAAACGGTTCCCGGGCCCGGTTTTAGTCTGTTTGAGTGCTATAGACAAAAAATCAGTGTATTGGTCTTCCTCATGGGCCAGAATCCTAAATGTCCAGGATATAATTAAGGAAAGAACCAAGTAGATCAGTTCAAATATCTTTGACGTGTATTCCTTCCACCACCATCGCCAGTGCTGGCCAACATTCATTCAATACTTGCCTACGATGTACAGAGGATGTAGGCCTACCCACCAAATACCGGTTCAATGTTGGGCCAGCATTGCAGCCGATTGTTGGTTCAATTCCGGTCAATCGTCTACGACGCTGGCCCAGCACTAATCTATCACCGGGTCTGTTGTATATTTTGCGCAAACACGTGATATTCAACCAGTGCTGCTTCAATGTTGACCCACTGTCTTCGACGCTGACCAGTCAGTGAAATAGCATTGTGATTGTACCGTGTTTTCTGACTGCTGCATTTTGCTGGTGACGCTTTAACATCCCGGCACCAGAAATACCACCACAAATATAATCGTGACTATTTTTTTTTTGAACACTTGTTAAAGACAAAAGTAATTAACCTCAGGACCTGAAGCGTTATATTGCACGTATGAGGACTGATGTACAGAAATGTGAACAGTTTTCCACACACAGCACCCCTCTTTCCCCTAAATAGGATAAAAACTCAGGCAAAATAAATTTACTAGGATAACGGCCGCAGGCCAGTCCTGATAACTTATATTTTAATTTATTTTTCACCATGTACATCAACTTCTATGCCATAGAATTTTAGGATTCAAAAGTACTCATATGAAAATAAAGTTATGTAAAAATTGAAAAAAACGTCAAATCAAGGACATTTCCTCTTTTATGGGCCCATCGTTTGTCAAAGTGTAATTGTTTGCCAGATCGGGTCAAATATAACGGTTAAACTAAGTACAATTTATCCGATGATTTGTTAGGAGTGTCAAGATCACGAGAGAAGATGTCATAGATGTAGATGATAAAAGTCAAAGTGTCTCTTAATCTAATAGTGCTAACAGATACATGGTAACCATGTTAACATTGATTAATACATGAATATAATTTTTTTTATAACAAAACAAAGTTTAAAGGGACATGGCCAGGTCTAACATCATCAAAAAATCGGTGATTTTATTTTGGCTTATTAATATGACCATTAAAAATTAAAAAAATATATTATGTAGTTAAAATTAAAAAAAACTTTTGCAGTTCTAGTCTATGGACATGTTTACATCATATGGTCATATTAATAAGCTAAAATAAAATCACCGATTTTTTAATGATTTTAGACCTGGGCATGTTCCTTTAATATTTTAAGTATAAGTCGCTATTTATAAAAGAATTGATTTTTTTCTGCGGCGGCGGATGCGTAAAATACAGTAAGCCCAGCTACTGCGATAAATGTAACTATTTTTCAATGAAACTTCGCGGGTACAAATTTATTGGAAGTTGTCAAAAGATAATCATCATGACAATCAGCATCCGATGCATCCATCAAATATGCTTTGTGTAGATCATGCTACATATACCTTGTATACGAGTCATGATATGCACATCTTCATCTATCCAGTTGTCTGCCACCGGCAGAACCTGGATAACCCGTATATGTGCTATTGAGTTCAGAACCCCCCTCCTCCCTGGCCAATTCACAGTTGATTCAGGCGGCCCAAACAATCTGACCTGAGTGTGACCTTCACGCTGCAGTCAGTAAACCGGTGACGTCATAATGAATATTCATGTGGCTCGCACCCCTCATTTTCGTACCCGCTTCACACACACCTGTTGTCAAGGTCAGACTGGTAGTCTGACGGTCAGACCTGATACGGCAAGATGGATATGCATGGTATGCTTTGATGATGTTGATAAATTTAAATTAAATGATTTAAATTTGTCATTGGATATGATTGTTAAAAACAGCTAATTGTATGCAAATGGCAATAAATATATAGGCTCATCAGTTCACAACTTGTTAACATACCGCGTTTGAAATGGGTGGCGCGTACCGCCAAATTTCAACCGATTTTTTTTAAATATATGCAATAAATATGATGAGTGAAAACAAAATAATCCATTGTGATTAAAATATAAACGGGTCGATTCATTATTATCAGATGGATGTGTTTGTGAGTTCCCGCATAATTATAATATTATAATACCGTACTGCAACCATGGTAAACTGTAAAACAGTGTAAACACATAATAGGCCTATAGATACATGTATAAGTGTATATAAGTACATTTGTACAAATAACTCGATAAATGAAACAAAGTTACACAATATCCTGCCTGCAGTATAACAAATGAAAGATAATGCTAGACCAAACAAGGAATATGGATAGGCACATGATACCATAAGTAGACTTATACCAGGTCATGTTACTCAATTAATATGTACAGAATATTAATAGAAACATGATATCATGTGTATCAAAGAAAGAAGGGGGTGGAGATTTAGTCACAGATTGTATGTTTGTCAACGGTGTTCTTTAGTTTCAGAAAAGATACATTTTAATCACCTAATAAACTTGAAATTAAAAAAATATGCGAAATGAATGATTCTTATGATTTTGTCCATGTAGGGCCTACTGATTTTACCTTGAATAGTAATATCAGAAACGTGTGTTATGCATTTCTGGTACCGGTATTAGGCGTACCTAATATATACGAATATCCACTCAGTACCAAGCAAACACGATAAACTGACCCATATAGTTTGATGTTGGGCCACTGTCTACGACCCTGAACCAACATCAAACCAACATTGGTTTAACGTCTTGTGTTTAATGGGTACGTAATATTAATCATTCAGTATCTTCTGTATTCAATTAAGGTAGCAATATAATAAACATCGCCATGGACAATAAGAGAGATACGGCAAAGTTTGCCCATTCCCTAAATTCGACGGGATATGATTTAGGTTGATCCGATGGAAAAGCTTCCTTGTCTTGTGGAAGCAAGGGATATATCCAAGAACATGTTGGATCAATGTTGGGCCAGCGTCGCAGACGCTAGACCAACATTGAGCCAGCATTGGATTCATGTCTCGTGTTGGGTATTCGTGGAATTCACAGAGTTTAATTTCAGATAGAACGTGGCCGACCGGCGCTACAAAAATGCCATACACACACTTACCAGGCGTCTGAGGGGGGCGTATCCACCTTGTTTCCATTGCCAGTATCCATTGTCAGCTAGAGACCATGCACGCTTTGAACTGAATTTAATAATCACTCTGTACTGGAGTAGTTATTATCACCTACAGCTGTCCCTACTTTGTGTAATCAATGGTCAAATAAACGGTGATATCACCCTGTGATAAGTCAATAACGGCAATCTGAGCTATGACAATGTGTGACAGTATTCAACGAGCCAGGCCAAGATAAGCGACTGAGGTCTGTGGGCAAGGCGGCAGGTCTGCTGTAGTGGCTGGTAGTTACTGTAAGACGTACATACAATATGTATATACATATATGTATGTCAGCTGATAAAGAAAAACGATGTCTTTCTCAGAGCCTCTGTTGGTGCAGTGTTGATCTGCACGCACGCCGGCACACAACTGTCATGTGCTGGCTTTCATGCCAGCAATATAATTTAACACATTGTTATTTTACTGTTGGGCCAGCGTCGCAGACGCTGCCCCAACAGTAAAACAACACTGTGCCAACATCTCATGTTTCCTGGGGGCTGACTGCAGAACTACTGACACCTGCAATGCTACAGGAAATTAGCAAGAGCAATGCTTCCAGGCAAAGACAAATAGCAGTAACTGCTCACTTGGCGAGTAAGTTGATACTGTTTGCATTTGCGCGGCAGATTGAAGATGAGGGGAGGGCTACAGCCATGGCAGGGATGCCACATCCGCTCTGTAACCTTACGTCACTGGTAAATAGAGCCCGGCTGAACCAGTGTCTCTTGGTATTGGCCAAAGGGAAACAGGTTCATCCGGTCAACGGTGAATCAGAACATTTGGTACACACAGGAAAACAGGGCTAAATATTAATTCGCCAACCGCGCCTTTTAGCGATATTGAATTATGTTGGGCGGGGGATAAGAATGCACATATTTAGTTGGAAATGGTCAATCAGTGCCCTTGGTGGCAACTCATGCAAATAGTAACCATGGTAGCATCACAGCGGTCAAGAACTGAGCTAAGGGGTTTTGTCAAGTTGAAAAAAATACAAAAATCCGAGGAATACTCGGAAGTGGATTGGTGGGTCAAGCCCCAGCTCGGATTTTTTTGAAAAGTTTTTTTGTACAAGTTTCTTGAAAAAAATTGGATAAGGGGGTGGGTGGGTGTAGTATAACCGAGTTTTTTTCTGAATTGACAAGATCCCCTAATTACTACTAGTTTTTGTGATGTTAAAAATGGGTCTGTCAGACTGAAATCAGAGGGGATGATGTTGTACGTTGTACGTAATCATGGTAATCATGGTAATTGGATAAACATCACAGGATGCTCGTCGCTTTGACCAGATGACAGATATGTGACGCACTGATACACGTTATATAACATGTGAGACATAAACATAATAAACAGACAAACACCTATACAAATTATATTTCTCTCTCATTCACATGTCAGTAGTCAGTATTGACATAATCAGATAATAGGCAATTTATAAAATAATACTCATTTTAAACGCCGCAATGCAGATCTGTTATTAATTATTTTTTACGGTATTCAGTATTCTATGGAACAATTGGCACGGTTTTTTTAAATCAAGATGATGAATATCCGATTCTTATTTGCAATGTCGACTAACTGATATGAAAAACAAACTGTCCTCTGAAATAAAATGAGGATGTGATATTATGTACTCATCAAGCAGTTGACACTCATCAAGCAATTTGCAGGCGTTTTTAACCCTTTCAAGCCTGAATTCACCATTGTCATCTTCATCCACTACAAGCCGCGAATTGCTGTCGCAATTCTCGACTTGTGGTGAATAAAGATGAGTTGATGTGGTTTAAAAACTAAAGGAAATTGCCATGTATTGGTAAGCCAGTTTTATGGAAATTTTCGTTCTAAAACCCTTGATTGTAGGGAAATTAAGTCTGTTTTCAGGGATATAAAAAGATGCTTTAATGCATCATGAGGGCTTAAAGGGTTAACCTACAACCTGTATCTACAGCATTTTACATACCATAAATCACTGTAAATAAAACGGGATATCATGTATATGTGGTGGCATGTGTTCCCAACTGTCTAATAATCTCCTAGGTGTTAAAGTGTCAAGTGTGGAGTCTCTGACAGGGATACTAAGATACAGTAAATAAGATAACGATGTCATAAGTACTCTATTGAAGATATCACATGCGATAACACACCTGGAAGTACCAAATAATAATATAAACAATACAATTTAATAATCTTAACCAGTTAACACAAGGGTAACTTGTATGCAATGTACCATGGCTCACAACAGTGGTGAATCTGTGTCTTAGCCATGTAAACTGTCGATATACCACTTGACCCTCCAAAATAATTATAACAAAAGCTATACCCAAGAAAGATAAATCTGCATCACTTTACAAATGCATGCAGCTTGTAGTATTATTAGTACAGGAGGAATGGACCCATTTTTGGAGTTGAGTTGACACTTAAATTCCTAGAGAAAAAAAAATATATCACGGGAAAGGTTTATGTCTCTAGTTTATGGTGGCGTATACCGTTTTTGCCGTACGTGGTCGATTTTTTTTCAAACGTACGTTTGTGACGTCATGTCGATATGGCAATGACGTCATTTTATGAACCAAATTGGCCAGACAAACTACGAAATAGGGGTCCTGTTCAAGCCACTGCTCAGTATTAGTATGATGCGGTGTCGATTCTTAATGTTTCAGCACATACTACGCATAACTGGTAATAGTTGTATATATTCAATATGTCGTAAATTCACATTTAATGAACATAAAATTACATTAGTCTTTGATACAAGCGAATATATTGTTTTAGAAAAATAATGCAAAATATTGTAGAGAATAAAGTTGTGTGTTATATCTTTAATTCTGATTACGGAGACCCTTGTAATATATCATTGGAAAGGTATTTATCTCTACATTTTCGTGAGCTAGCGATAGTAACGTCAAAATAATCATATGGTGAATACAACGCTCTTTTATGACGTCATAGTTTTCCGTTTTTATCAAGCTGACCTTTGATTTAACAACCATTTATCACTAGGTGGATCTTCACGACTCGCTTAGCATACCCCAGCATACACAAGACGTTGACCCAATGTTGCCCTTGTGTTGGTCCAGCGAAAAAGACGGTGGGTCAACGTTAATGCAACATTGACTCAACGTCTGCCGTTTGCTGGGTCTGTCACCCATGCCCCATATGTTCAATATAACAAAAAAGGCCATATTTTGGTTGAAATATGCGCTAGAATGCATCATGTGAAATCTTAATTAAATTTAACAATTTCTCGAAGAGCATGCCTCAGACCCCTCTAGACAGTAAACAAAGGAGGCTGACTGAGTCAGATATATGATAGGCGCCTCCTGTCAAATCTTGGATCCGTCAGTTAGTGCGAGAGCATTAGTGTTATGTCTGACACGACTTGAAGGCAACCAAAACATAAATTTATTCTCAATTATCTTTCATACAATAAATTACCTCATTACTTGTGTATCTATAAGTAATAGATAGGACGGCTGTTTACTCACTATTTTAGGGCGAACTATGTGCTAAATCGTGTTATTTGAAATTTGCTGACAAGGATCTTGTTGACAAAATGGAACCAATGGATTCTGTGATAAATTAAACCCCCCAAAAAATCAAATTTGAGCAAAGAAATGGTTAATTTACGTAACCGATTATACTAAGAGCTGTTTTTCAGGAAATATACCGGGGCATCTACCCAGACAAATGCCGAGAAATCCTTAAAATCTACCTTGTGTCTGTTTTGATTTCAAGATGGCCGCTATCACGGTAACGCCATTTTTCGAAAAACCAAGGGTACACCCCATGCACTTCATCACTTTGAAGATAATTTATTGTGTGTTTACCCAGGATTTGAGGTACGAGAAGGAATTTTATCAGGTATTTTCTTTATACAAATTCAAGATTTCCGCCATATTGTTTGAGTGATATGAATAATATGCCGTACGTAACTAACTATCTCGTTGTGGTTTAACCTAAAATGTATTTTTTGGGACTATTTTCAACCCCATGGAGTATAGATCCGTATAGATCTTATTATATTGTGTTTATCAACATAAATATCAATATATCCAACATGGTCGCCCTTGTAATTATTTCTACCATTGCGGGTGACGCTTTGGAGCGTTTTTAACTGATTTTCCACCAGAAATATTGATTGAGAATTATCAAATGTAGCGATGTACATAATTTTATCTCTAGTAAACCATTATTTTTAAACTATAACACGTCTAATTTAAAAAGTAGGGGTATTTTGTATTCATTTGAAGCGGGAATTGTGTCGGCAAAGCCTACCTCAAATAAATAAAATACGCAGCGATTAATGCCAACATAATTATGACAACATAATTATATCGATTTTAATATCACTTGAGTAAAATGGGTGAAATCATAAACAGATTTAGCTAAATGTTCAATATTTGCACAGAGGAAGTATCAAAAACATGCCATTATTGTAACATAATAAAAATGACCTGTGCTCAAAAATACATTAAAAATAATAAAATAAAATAGGTCTATTATAGCAGGCGCAATACAAATGTCGTCGATTTGTAATCTAAAACCGCCCAAAAAAACATATGTGTTTTTCTACTGGACCATGAACAGCTACTGTACTTTTGTTTATTAACCCTCTCCCAACTTCCAAGTTGAATTGTCATTCACCTGGAATTGCAGCCAATTGGACAAGAGTGCACAAAGGGTTTTAAGAAGTGTAAATGCAATTTTAAGAAGTGTAAATGCAATTTTGTATAGATTGATGCTGAAGGCATCGATACGCGGAGATCAACCACACGCTCTAACAAAGTTATTCTGTGACGTGTGATGTCTCTCAAAAAAGCAATACTACACATGGTAGGCGAATAGTATTAGGTTTTGAAGGGGAAAAAAATATGCCCAAGCTGAATTTCTCAGGAAACCTTCCAAATACCATTAGAAATAACATACTAAAACTCCCCGTGATTCCCGCTGGAGCCTTTTCCAATATTCAAGATGGCGTCCAAGATGGCCGCCAAAATATTAACACAGCCATATAGACGGGTCGATATACCACCTCATCCCCCAAAAAATATGACAAAAGGTTAATAACGGGGTTCTATTTTACTGGATATATAATGAATGACAGTCAATCAAAATTTGACCCCTAAAAATGGATGAAAAATCCAAGATGGCCGCCAGCGGCCGTGAAAATCGGTAAAATCACCCTAAATTGTCAAAAATTTCACAATCAAACAATGATTCTTGTTTTTATTCCATGTTTTTAAGAGTTGGGGAACTCATTGGATACAATAAAATTTAGGCAGTGGGGGGTATGGCAAAATCCAAGATCATGGCCAAGGTAAAATATGATTTTTCAACAAATAAAGGTAGTCTAACAAGTGTAATACCTCTTTTTCGTCTAATTTCGATTGGAAAATCCATTTCTTATATTATTTTTATGATTCAAGGGCATCTTCAATGTCAAAGGGTCAATCTAAAGGTCAAATAATCAAAAATATGATTTTTATCAAATGAAGTTAAGAAATTGTGTAATACCTCATTTTTATGAAATTGTGACTGGCAAATCCTTTTATGGTATTATGTTTATGATTCAAGGTGACCTTTAAGGTCAAAGGGTTAATTTAAGGCCAAATTCCTGAAAAATATATTTTGAACAAATACAAATATAAAAAAATATCATATGTAATACCTCGTTTTGGGGTGATTTTACTGGATAATCCACTTTGTTATTATTTTGGTGACACAAGGACTTCTTCGACATCAAAAAGTAAATTCCAAGGTCAAAATGTATAAAAATAAATTGTAGATCAAAGGTCTTTAATGTCACAACGTCATTTTAAAGGTCAAGTAAAAGCAAGCGTAATACCCATTTTTCGTGTAAAAAGAGGTAACCGACCCAATCTAACTTACTAGAAGATCCATTTCTGGTAATATTTTAGTGATCGATTCAACTTCATCTTCAAAGTCAAAATGTCAATTTTAAGGTCAAATGAACGAAAAGATGATTCTAACAAATTAAAACAATACAATGTAATACCTTATTTCAATTTAATTTTGAGTAGAAAATCCTTTTATGGTAGTAGTTTCATCCAAAGTCTCATTCCAAAAAACATTTTACACAAAGAAAAATAGTAACAAGTGTAATCTATATCTTTGATGAGGGTTTAACTGCATTTCTTGTAGTACAATTTTGATAGTTAAATGTCATATTTCGAATCCTGTGTCTGGAGGGCAGTGTCATCTCATTCATCTCGCCATCCTCGGGAGGTTCTCCTGGCCCAGCTTAGCCTGTATGTGCACGCAGATGGACTAAAACCCCATTCATTTCATTTGATTTTTCATAATGGGCATAAGGTTATTTAGCTAGCCTATTTTTGACTGAATAAAGTGTTTTTCAACGCCTCGTTTTTTATCGTTTTTCCGTTACCCTTTACCGCGTCAGATGCTCTCTAACTCCCGCCAATCGCCCATCAACACATTCCAATCGCCATTTAACTCCTATCCGTCACCTTTTAACACTTACTCATCCCCTTTTGTTTCCCCTCCATCGCATTTTTGGCAATATCATTACCATATTAACACCTTTCTGTCGCCTATTAATGCCTCGTCGCGCTTTAGCATGGCCTCGTCGTTCTTTAACGCCTCCCCATTGCCCTTTGACTTCTCCCTGTCTCCCTTTATTGCTTCTCGATCATGCTTTAATGCCTCTGTGATGCCCTTTGACGCTTTTTCGTTGCTCTTTAATGCCTTCTCGTTGCCTTTTACCGCATCCCGTCACACTTGAACGCATCTTACTTTCCCTTTTATGCCCTCCCATTGCCTTTCAACGCCTCTTCTGCGCTCCTTAACGCTTTCCCGTCGTCCTTAAACGCCTACCCACTGCACTTTAACGCTTCCCCATTGCTCTTTAACGCTTTCCCATTGTCACTTAACGCTTTCTCGTCGCCCTGTACTGCCTTCCATACCACCTTTTAACACACCCAGTCGCACCTTGACGCCTCATTGTCGTCCTTCAACGCCTTTACATTGTCCTTCGATGTATCTTCGTCGCCTTTTAGCGCCTCTCCATTGCCTCCTGCCCTTGTAATGCCTTGTAATTCCTTATAATACCTTGTTCAAAATTACATTTTCACAATGTTAAGGTGATCTTTTCACCTTGAGCATGCTTAATCCTTAAAAACCTAGTAGAATTACATTATGCAGTCAAAACCACACCTATACGAGCTATTGTCATGATTATGGGTACAATTTATTGCATATATGTTTTTCACCCTTCCCGGAAATTGAGAGGGCTGGGGGGGGGAGGGGGTACACCAGGAGCATAGTATATAAGGTTATTTTTATGTCAGGGGGTGGAAAAACATAAATACATGTTATTTTAGCTTGATAGAAGAACTGAACAAATTGAATGATGTAAACACAATGTACATGTATTCACTCCTTTTTTATGGTATAATTCCCAGTAAATTATTGCTTTACGTCACGTTTTGGCACTAATGGTCATTTATGTGACACTGTAATGCGATAAAAAACAGTACAGACCATTGATGAGATGAATGATGTACAGATTAATATGATGTGGGTTTGGGGTGATACGGCACGGTCGGTTGTTGAGATCGTTTTCCTTCACTCGCCCGATAACATAGGGGTTCTGGGCATGTCTGGGGGATTTACCCTAGGCCTGTCCATACATTTGAATCTGGTCGGATAGTCCCCAGAGTGACAATAGCTGAAGGTAACTATATTGCCGGTTGTTTAAGGCTACCACAACCAACATCAGTGCCTGCACTGACATTGAAACTTAAGAAGTAGATATACACTAATTAGTCATAGCGATTTCCTTCTTCTAGAGTCATTGGCGGCCATCTTGAATTTGACATTTTTCTGCTAGTCAGATTTTGAAAGACTTTCTCCTGCTTTTAAATACATCTCATCAGTGAAAAAACCTCTAGAAAAAATCTTTGGTAGGCCTATAATTTGTCGGGGTGTTCGAGTGGATGTTTGCATAAATCGACGACCTAGTATCTCCGCTTGTAATCAACACAATTTCATGATGTTTATATCAAAATGTTCTTTTTTACAAAAGGATTACAAGGCTTTGAGTCACGAAATAGTCACATTTACCATTTATTTTCAATTTAGGATATGTAATGATTGAAATAGTACGGTATTTAAAATGTCATACGTATCAAAATCTTGCTATATTGCTTATTTATAAACCTTAAATTGCAAATACATTATAGGCGTGACTATTTAGTGACTCAGAACCTGTTTCAATGGAATCCTTATGGCAATAAATGCACATGTAGACATTTAAATCATCAAGTTATGTTGATTACAAGCCGAGATATAGCGGTTTCAACATTTTGGCGGCCATCTTGGACGCCATCTTGAATAATGGAAAAGGCTCCAGCGGGAATCTCGGGGAGTTTTAGTATGTTGTTTCTAATGGTATTTGGAAGGTATCCTGAAAAATTCAGCTTGGGCATATTTTTTTCCCCTTCAGCCTGTTTACAGGTCTAATACTATTCGCCTATGGGTGGTAGGGGTGGAAACCATGTGTTGCTTGTTATGCGGTCACCATTCTGTGTCAATTTTTTCACATTAGCAGTTTGAGTGGATTCGCTCACAAGTAACCATTAAATTCAGAAACCGTACGGTATTTCTAATAGTTTCAATGTCTAAGCATTCCCTTAGAACATTATATTAGTATGGCTATACGCTTGAAATAGGCCTTAATGCGGATGCATTAACATAGGATGGGGTTAATTATCATATTGTATTAATCCTACCGATTTATTGTGACTCAGTAGAAGTACCTGACCAGTATATTCTTATTTATTAGTAAAAATGAGTTATCATGGTTTTTGTGACACACACATAACATGTCGTTAAAGGTCGCTAGGCATCAACATTCCAATTGCAGTTTTTTTTCGAATTTAACCTGTTGTTAGCACAGCCTGACTCCTCACATTATAATGCAAAGTCATACCATGTATGAATACAAATTACTTATCCTGATAAAATAATATCCTCCTCTGACTATACACTGCCCCACATCTTGACATAAAAATGTCATTTCTTGACAAAAAATGCCACAGATGGTATGATCTCAGATGATTTCATATATGTACATTAAAATGTCGTCCACTGACCATACAGTGCCATATAATGTCATATGATGACATTATAATGCCACATCCTGACATAAAAATGTCATTTCTTGACAAAAAACGCCACAGAGACATGTTATACTGCCATATCCTGATCTGACAATGCTATATTCTCACATTAATATTCCAGATCGTGATATTATAATGCCACATCCTTCTATTATGAGGCCACATTGTGTCATCAGGCTACCATGTAGGCTACTAGTATTATAATGCTATATACTGACATTATAATGCCACATTATGACAATTAATTATTAAATTATAATCTAATAATATACGTACAATATCTTGACCATAAATGACATATCGTGACATGTTAAAGCTACACAATCAAGCCAAACTTGTATTTTCGCTTCTTTATGTATCCTTAATATGTGGAAATCTTTTAAATTTTATAGTACAGTCAAATTGTGCCGAAAAATGGCATAACCTCACACAAATTGCAACAGAATGTCCGACAGTGTTTCTTTTACTCGATAATAGGTGTTTTTTAACCCAAAAAAGTCTTAATTGATTCGAGTGATTAGAAGTATTTTAAAATGCTGTTTCTTTACCCTACCCTCTGACCATCTTTTATTAGGAGATCTAGCCACGTTTCAAACATATAGCTCGTACTAACATATTATTTGAACAGGACCATGATCGCATTGTATTGATAAGATTACCAGTGCTTTTCTAAATACATGTACTTCTAGCTAATGTTTCTCTACGTTTAATCCAGCGTGACTGATATGAATGTGACCAAGTCTATGCTGACTAAGTCTATAAGCGTTTTGAAGAAACTATCAAACAAAACAACCTTATAATAAACACAATTTGATATTTTCAACAATGTTTATATCAGGAATGCCCAACACATATAACCTTACTTGAAGATCAGACATTGTGTAGTTTTGAAGACTGGATTCAGATTGGTTGGATGTTCATTCATCGTTTGTATGATCTTCTAGTTCATATTTTAGGATGATCGCTGTGTTTTAAATAATGGCCAAACCCCACACAGATTGCAACATAATTTCTGACTGTTGTTTTCATACTCATAAATACGTCTTCTCTAACCTAAAAAAAGGCTTAAGTGATTCGAGTGGTGGAAAGTATTTTAAAACACTGTTTCTTAACCATAACACTTCAGCCGTCGCAAATATGATTATCTGGTACTAGAATCCTGCATTGACTCGACAATTTCAAACTGAAGTACAGGACCATTGCGATAGAGATTTTGTGTTAAAATGACATCAAATACATTCAATCACTTACTTATCACGGAAGATTGAAGTAAAAAAATCCCCGTTACAATATACCTCAACTACACCTAATATACATGTCCAGGCATACATACACTTTAAGAGACAGATTTTAGAGACAGTGGGTAATATAGGCCTATCATGTATACGTCCCGATTAATTATACTAATAATAACTCAATTTGTAGTTATTTCCGGTGTTATTTCTACTATTATTCTACCTGTTCTCTTTTCGCTATTTTTCCCGCTGATGTATTCTCAAACTTTTTTTTTCCTTACACTCCTATCTCACTTTGTCTGTCAGTCAATCTGCTTGACTTTTATATTTATATTTCTTTAGTCAATGTTGCTACAATTTATTTTCCGGTACTGTTTTTTTTTGATTTCCCATACTGTGGTTGCAATCTCTTTCTACCACATCTCATTCTTGTTGTCTACTGTGTACCTCTCTTTGTTACCGTTACTTTATTCGCTGATGATACCCAAGTTATATTCATATAGATCAGTGTTACATATGACAACATGTTGTTCTTGTATTCCTTCTATGCTTAAATAGTCATCTATCTTTTCTAAGCTTATTTTGTGGCCATTTCCTGATATTTTCTTGTATGGGATACCGTTAATTATTGGAAAATAATCTATGTCAAATAAATAGCAAACGTATGTTTTGAATTCCGGTGCATATATTTTCCCTGTAGTCCGCAGTTTTAATCTTTTCCATTTTTGAGCACCGATTCTAATACATACAATGTCATGTCAAATTCTAATTGAATACATTTGATACATTGCGGATTAGGCTTGCGTGGCAGTAGAAAGCTCGTAATTTATAAAATAAAATAAACTAGTATGGCATTAAACGGTGTTTCACAAAGCGCATCAATAATGCGCATATTTTGTAAAAAAAATGAATAATCATTTAATTTATTGCATAAACGAAAAGTGAGAACAATTTTAGCAAAAAATAATTAGTCCAACAGGTATCTTTTTCATCACTACGTTTTGAAAATAAACGTCATCCACAGCAGACTAAGGCATCAAATAATGTTACCAGGAGGCAAATGGTTATAGTTCATACAATGATATTAAATACGAGCAAAAATCCAGCAGGATGAAATATTATGAAAAAATATTAATAACAGTGAACACAAAAATATGTGAATGAAATAGTGTAACATAAATGTGTCAAATAACTGGACTTGAATGACTTTCCTTGCTCACACATTTTTAAACGTTATTTGTTTTTATTTTATATTTTTAATAAATTCTGACGAAATAATTTAAATTTGTGGTGAACTCCCTTTCAATTATGTACTGTACCGCTTCCAGATTAATGTTGCATGTATAAATTCACAGTTTCTGATAGATTGTGAATAGTTTTGAGCCATTTGTGTGGGCATCATATAAGAATACATGCATACATCCATACAAAGCCTTTTTAACATGGGTGGTAATAGGGGAAAATATCATCATCGATTTCAATGCTTTCCACCAATTTAATCACTTAAGACTTCTGATATGTTATACAGGACACTCTGATGAGAAGAAAACAGTTGAGTTTGTTTCTGTTGCAATTTGTGTGAGGTCATATCGTTTAAATACTGTACTATTTATTTGTTTTGTTACATGGCAAAGTAGCAAGTGTGCCGAAAGCCACATTTATCAGTTATTCTCGTATTTCTTATATTAGACATGCATGTCCGAAATTAAATCTCGTCCATATTTCTCGTTTAACTGGTAAACGCGCAACACAAAATGTAAAAAAACTTTAGCCTATGGACATGTTGACATATTATGGACATATCAAGAAGCCAAAATAAAAATGATGATTTTGTCCTGATTGTGTTGCGGCTATCTTGGATCTGGCGGCCATTTTGAATGTTTTTCGATGATTTGCTGTTTTGTTACCGGGCACCATTCGATCCGGCATATGGGAAACCCTATGTATACAAGTTTTCACATTTTAGGTACAAAAACTACTGTGGGTCCACATATTTCAATATTATGCCTGGCTATAATGTAACGTAGTCCGAGTTTGACGCAAGGTTCTCATGGGTTAGCTTCAGAGCTGGAGAACATATCAAAAATGTATGTATGCTGGTAGCCATTGTACGCTGGGATCAATAATTTCATGAAAAATGCCAGGGTAATTACCCTGTTCAAATGATAAATTCACCTATAAAGACTGGCGTTTAAATCCCCACGTTAAGGCATTATTCGAATCAGATGCAAATCTGTCATTATAAAATAAAAGTCATTGATCAAACAGTGACGCTTGAATTCATTGCGCAATCGATCGTTGACGCACCGGATTTTTGGGGTACAACTTTACGAATGGCAATGATTACAGGTTCTGCATCGCACACAGAGTCTGTTTTTACGGACTAAATGTGAAGTTAAACTGTTATAAAATGACATCATGTGAGTCAACATTGGATTCCATATGACTTTTGCACTGAATAGTGGTATCTCAGAAACAATATCGTGGATGGTAATATTATGCTTAAGGCAGGCGGGCGCTCATTTATCCTGATTATAGTACCGTATCCCCGCGCATAAACGTGAATGCACATATATTTGAAGATGCACTTAGTTTTCTAAAACAGGTGAATGCACTTATATTCCAACACAAAAAATATTTTAAGAAAAAGACATGCACTTATATTCGAACACGAAATGACTTCGATAATAAAAAAATGAAAAATATTTCAACATAAAAAAATCAAGCGGTATATCTTACTTGATCATCGACAAAAAAGATTTGCAATATTATGGGCTATCGTGCCTCTCTTATTCAATTCACGTAAACGTGACGTTGCGGCCATGCTGTTGTAATACAGATGTACGTTATATTTATTGGTATAGGATCACGTCCATATCGTACATGAAACTAGGCTTCCACACGTTTTAAAGATACCCTGATTTACGGTGCCAACTAAAAATTGACCTGGTGTCCTGTATATTCTCGTAGTGCACATGTGGCAATGTTGGAAATAAAATGCCAAAATGACGTAGTACACAAAAACGTGACGTCACAAATGTACGTTTTTTTCCGCAACTCGACCTCGGCTCCTAAAAATGAAATACATAACGTTAAACTACAGAATTATACATTTCCAATGATATATCATCTGTCTCTGGGAAAAAAAGAGAAATGCTTTAATAATACAAATTAAAAAATATATAATAATATTTAACCTATGTTATTAAAAAAATATTAAAGCATGTAAAACAAAAGCTTCACGGCTGATGCATAAAATCAAGTGATGTCATATGTACAAAACATGTATGTCATATTTATGTGACAACCTAGGCCTTTACTCTATTATTTATACAAATGCAGGACATTGAACGTCCTCTACATGTGTATATCGCAGCTGATAAATGATCCACCCTTATAAATATCCAGTAGAAATCGGTGAAAAAATGACGTCACAACCATCACGACATGACGTCACAAATGCACGCTTTATAAAAAACTCGACCACTTGCCGCAAAAACCGTTCACGCTACATGAAACTAGACGTTCATACATTTGCAACGATATATTATTTGTCTCTAGGAATTTAAGTGTCAACCAACTCTTATATAACGTCATTTTTCAGATTTCCTTCTCTACTATATATAGTGCAGGAGCATGTGTAATCCCGTGGGAATTCAGTGGTTAAAATATGACACCGATATGATAATGCTCAGAATAAACCACAAAATAAGAAAAAGTTTGATGGAGTTCGTAAATGGGTGTCAAAACCCTCTTATCAGGCAAAATTCAAAATGGCCGCCATGAAATAACTAAAGTTATCATATCTTCACCAATAATTTAGATAGAGACAAGATTATTTCACCAAACCATATGTTTTCGGTATCAAGGAATGCAATAAACAAACGATACATTTATTTGACATCAATATCATGCAAAATTTTAAGTGGCCGCCATGAAATTACTAAAGTGATCATATCTTCGTTAATAATTCGGATAGAGACAGGATTATTTCACCTAACCATATGTTTTCGGTATCAAGGCATGCAATAAAACAAGCAAAACATTTATTCGACATCATTAATATTATGCAAAATTCGAAATGGCCGCTATGAAATCACTGAGGTTAGCATGTACTCGTCAATAATTGAGTAGAGACGAGTTTATTTCACCAAACGACATGTTTTCTGTATCAAGGGATGCGGTAGACACACGATACCTCTAACGACATCACTACATGTATCATAAAATAAAATAAAAATGGCCGCCATAACATCATAACAAAAGTTATCATAGCTTCCTCAATATTTCAAACAGAGGCTTGATTTTTGTTACTAGGGAATACAATGGCACCGTTTTTTAATTTTTCTCGCTTTAGAAATTAACGGCCGGCCCTGATGGCTCATTCGTATCGACTGGGGCTTATAACCTGGAGGTATCAGGTTCGAATCCCGGTCTGGAAGGATATTTGTCGTCGTGGTTGTGCATATACAGTGCTCCAAACTGTTAAACATGTTAAAAGGCTGTAGTACTGTGCACTATAAAGAACCATTAAAGTCATTCGAAATAAGAGTAGGGATAGTCCCGGCTTCGGGTTTCCTTCTGTCGCGACATTACCATGATTGTGCAGAAAGCAACGTAAAGCAATATTCATTCTTTAGAAATCAAGATCTTGACTGAAATACTACATCAGATAAAAAACGTTTATGCAGAATGTTATCCACAAAAAGCACATACATGCATGCAACAGTGGATCTGGTGTAGTGGTAAATAGGCCTGTCTCCCACTCTGGTATGGTAGTTTTAAAAATGTTCCCCCCTTCACAAACTTAAGAATTCAGTATTTTGGGGAGCCTCTGTGAACGAGAAATAGCGTGCTTGCTTTCAGACTGCCAGTCGTAGGTCTAGACGATAGTACAATCAGATTCATCACACTATCCTTGGTGGGTGATCCTGATTCAGTGTAGTCTGTTTGTCCGCATACTCATTGTTCCAAGGCTCATTCATTCATTCATTCGCAGAGCTGAGAATTGCTATATTATCAACAAATTTCTGAGAATAAAATGTAATCATCACTAAGACCCAAGCAAGTACGTACTTGAAAGAGTTTGGCTTCAATAGTAACGCATGCGTCAGTTGCAGCTCTAGGATCTAAAAAGGGAGCTGTTTTTTTGTGCATATTAAGGCATTAGGTAAAAGTTAAGAAGGCGCCCGCTGCAATAGGTTACATAAGTAAGTGAAAATATTCTGACCCCGCTTTTTGCTGATATCATGAGAGCAGGAAGCCCGCCTCCTATATTTAGGGGATAATGCCGCGATGTTATTATCCTATGGAATACTTGCTGTTTATAAATTCATAAACAGTTCTAAGCACACAAGAATAAAAAAATATTTATCATAATTATATTTAACATAAATGTTATATAATTAAATATCTGATATTACATAGTTAATTATACCTCTTGTTAGTCAATATCACATTTTAAACAAGTCATCTGCTCGTGACTTCAAGGCTAATGAATTATCACAATTAGATCATCGTAGCGATAAAATCTCTTTAAATCCTAGACATTATTAAGGGTTGCTACAAAATTTATTAAATCATGACTTTTACTGGCTTTTCATGACCAAAATGTGTTGGGGGCTTGTCTCTTTGATTTTTCGGTTAAATTAAAGTCAATTCATGGGATCTTGAGAGCAAAACTCTTCACTTTCCCCTGACTTTGCCAAAATTTGTTTTAACGTAAGGTGTTTTCCTTGACAACTCAGGGTTATGATAAACAATCCTGACTTTTCAGGTTATTAAGGTGTCGTGGCAACCTCGACTAATGTCATTTCATTATTAGCTTTATAATTTAAAGTATATAATGCAGTTTATTGCCATATAAATCTACAATTTTTCATTTTAATTATAGGAAGACAAAAAAAAATGCAGAATGGAAAAATAACCTATTATTTACCTTATAACATCTTATCCAGCTCTAATTTAGTTGTGAACGTATGTATTGTGGAATATAGGTTTAATCCCGGGCGGATCCAGTGGGGTGCGCACCCCCCCCCCCTTAATTTCCAGAGTGGTAATTTTCTAACAATAATTTTATAAAGAATTAATCCACCAGTGTCCGACATGTTGGTGCCAGCCCCCTCCACACCTGAATGTATACCCCTTCCTATTTAAAGGGCTGGTGTCTGGGATGCATTATTGGCGCCATTGATAGATTAAAGCCTCAGATCAGACAATGACCTGGGCAAGTGCTAGCCACATCGCCCCTATGTGGCGACAGAATGCAAATCTTTAAAATTGACCATTCAGAGCACCTAAAAGTAGGAATTTGTTGCGACTGGTCTTCTTTCTTCTGTCCACCCTTAACTAGTGTGAGATAGACACATTTTTCAAACATTCATCATACATTTTTTTGAAAAGAAACAGAATAAGATATATCAACTTTTTGTTAGTCTTGGCCAATAATTGAAACGTTGAGCGAGACTTGAAACAACGTCATGGGAAATAAATATGCTAAGATTGATGATAATTATCATAGAATACCTTGAAACAACGTTGTTCCATAGTAGATATGCTAAGATCGATAGTAATTATCATAGACTACCCTACCCTATGATAATTATAACACATGCCAAAGCTGGAAGCTCAATAAAGGCACCCTGTCCTGTGGCACATCCCCAGTGCTCGAGTCCCCCCCCCCCCCCCGGCACAATACACAGTAGGCTATGGGGATCGCTTGAAACGGACAACGACTGTAGACATGCACTTGATATAAATAAAATAATAAGGACCACGGGATAAAAAATATTCGTCAATTACCATGATTCTTTCACCTGGGTGATGGCGAATTCATTTTTCAGTGATATCATCTCTGAGACTCGGTCTTGAGTACAAGTGGATACAAAACAGGGTCGCTATTTCAATTTCCAATATTTAATTGTTTTAAGGCCTATTTGAAATTGTCGTATTTTTTCAGTGCAATATATAAACCTCCAGTATAGTCACTGACACGAAATAATTCAGATACAGCTGGGACTCAACAGTTTATTTTTTACCAGTGACGAAATCAAAGATAATAATTGAAAATTGGCAGTAAAGTTGTTTTAGCAATGTGGAAGAACAACCAATACTAACAAAAATATCTGATATAGGCCTAACTGGTGATGAACTGGAATATAACATTTGCAATAAAAAATAGTCAGCCATAGGGGAGGGCGGCAAATTAAAAAAGGTGAAATAAAAATAAATATCTCAGCAATTTTAAGTGATCATTAGTGAACGTTGTAAGCATTTTAATGGTCCACAACTTTTTTCAATGACATGTTCTCACTTTTAATAGATGATTGTTGTATAATTAGGCCCTACATAATTGCATAAACGGCATTCCACAAACAAGGTTGCATAATTATTATCACAAAAACTTAACTCAACGTTTAATTAATACTATCGTTGCTCCACCGTCTGCTACGCTGGCCAAACATTAACACAACATTGGGTCGACAGCTGTTTATTTTTATCTAGCTTATTTAATATGCCTAGTAGTTCGCGCTCGCTAACTAATGATCATGTTTATGTTTTTCCCCATTGTGTGGTTGTGTTAGCTTAAATAGTTGGACTAGTGTAGGCTAGGGTAATCTATCATTAAGTTAAAACTGACATTTCAGCCTTTATCTCATATCTTCGTTTCACAGCAAAGATACCACGAAATCGCACTATTAGATGTTTATTTTTTTCAAAATTTTGCGGAGACATGCCCCCCCCCCCTATAGGTCCCTGCTGTTGAATGGTTTCTTGGAAATCTGAGCACCCCCCTTAATTTATTCCTGGATACGCCACTGAGTTTATTGCACGACAAGTGAACGGTGAAACTTGGGTGCAAACATTACATCTCAACGTCAAACAAGCCCAAATCTTAAGTTATGTGTATATTTTTCGGCGTTATACAGTATCTTTTCTACAACCCCTAATTCCTGGCAATGGAAACTCACAAAAAATCATTTTGACTATTCAATGATATGCACATTCGCTTTGTTTTGTCAAATATTTTGTTGTCACCTAAAAGTGTAGTGACAATTATTTGAAGAAAAACTTTGCTATGATTTGACATTGCAATGACATTAACTTGCCTTTGATATGCTATTTGATACACTGCAGTGTAGACGCTAACTCTGTAAACATGATCTGTACAAATATTGATACTCTTTTGCTATGCCCCATTGTGTTACATTACATTACTATTTTTTAGTAATGTATAACTAAATTTATAACAGTGTCTGTTCGAGGGCGGCTGGAGAACGGATTTAGAAATGAAATTATCCGAATAGTATGCTATGCCATTGTTGTTGACCTCATGTAGTCTAATTATGATACAGGTGGTTAATAACTATACACACTATATATAATGTTGCTAACATGCTAAAAATAGTTAAACATCTTAGAGGTGTAGAATATTATCGATATCTAGAACGTGTAAGGTCGATGTCGGGAAGTGCACCATCGGTGTATATGAACAATTATGCACTTTTGTGCATCAATGTGATCATATAAAAGTGACAGCTGATATTTCAAAATACATTACATTAGAAGCGGTGTAATTCAATATGGATCTATTTGTTTTTGAGTGAGTTAAAACATTGTTCTGTCGATCACGTGTGGATATGCCCTAATTGTTCAGCTAAAAAATCTGTTACGTAGATGGGTGGTGTGTGCTATACATAAACAGATGCCCTACTATGTAATTAGCATTACTAGTATTGAGACATTGGATAAATAGGTAATGACATAACATTTTGAAGCTATATAAAGATATACAAATAAAGGTATGATGTGTTTTATTGTATTATTGATGCCGACAACATGTGGTTAGATGAAAAAATCCAGTATTTATCTTTATATGTGATAAATTCATTAGGTTCATGGCGGCCATCTTGAATGATTAACTGTATTGCATGAACATTATATCGATAACATGAGATTTGGTGAAATAATATCAGCGCTATCTGGATTAATGATGCATATATATGATTAGTGATTTCACGGCGGCCATTTTGAATTTTGCATGATAATAATGTGAAATAAAGTATAAGCTTTTTATTGTATTCCTTGATACCGAAAACATATGGTTTGGTAAAATAATATCGTTTTTATCCCAATTATTAACGCAAATATGATCAATTTGGTGATTTCATGGTGGCCATTTTGAATTTGCATGATAATGATATCGATGATGGTATCGTTTGTTTTATTGCATTCTTTGATGGCGAAAACATATAGTTTGGTGAAATAATCTCGTCTCCATCTCAATTATTAACTAAGATATGATCACTATGACGATTTCATGGCGGCCATTTTGATTTTTGCATGATAACGATGTCAAATAATTGTATCGCTTGTTTTATTGCATTACTTGATACCAAAAACATATGGTTTGATAAAATAATTTTGTTTCTATCTGAATTATTGATGAAGATACGATAACTTTAGTGATTTCATGGCGGCCATTTTGAATTTTGCATGGGAAGAGTGTTTTGACACCAATTTGCGAACTCCATCAAACTTTTTCTTATTCTGTAGTTTATTCTGAACATTTTGATATAGGTGGCATATTTTAACCATCAAAATCACACGGGAATTTATTTATGAACACAAGTATCCCCACTAATATGGTTATAATTCGGACATCAGGACATTGTGCCAGTTAATATTACGACACTTAAATGTAGTAGTAGTAGTAAATCATTGCTTTACGTCACTTTTCGGCACAATTGGTCTTTTAACAGTTTAAGTGACATTGAATGATGTACAAATGATGATGTGAGGGTGGGGGTGATAGGGCATGGTGGGTTATTGAGAGCGTTTTCCTTCGCTCGCCAGATACGGGGTTCTGGACATGTCTAGGGGATCTACCCCCAGACGGCCGTAGACTTGGGTTTCGCTGTGCAATTTAAGGCTGAAGCTCCGTGGCATTTTACGCAGCCCCGCCATCCTCGGGTCGGATAGTCCCCAGAGTAACAATAGAAAGGGTAACTCCATTCATTCCCCGTGTGAGACCTAATGTCAAACACGCTATTACCGCTTATTTAAGGCTACCACGGCCTACACCAGCGCATGCGGTGCGGGTGCTGCATTGGCTCCGCTGTTGAGCGGAAGAACCGGGTATGCCACTGGCAATCCGCCCAAAGATTATGGCAAGATACGAGAGGCTGCAGCTGCCCTTGGATGATTGCTGTAGACTAGTGTCTCCGTACAATGCCGTACACAACATTCAACAGACGGAACAGATCCCTAATGACACTCCCCGGATGGGGGCAGAAAGTACTACTACTAACAATTATCCCAGTACTTAATACTTTGAGTAGACATAAAACAGCAGTTTTACTATAAGTTAACTGTTATTCATAGCAATTTCCTCCTTCTAGGGTCATTGGCGGCCATCTTGGATTAAACACCTTTCCGGTGGTCAGACTACAGGAAAACCTCTTGTTATAATTTGTTGGCGTTTCGAGTGGATGTTTGCATAAATCGACCCGCATAATCATAATAATGTTATAACAAAATTTCACAAAACACACAGTACTGGTCATGCTGATGTTGGTACAACTTGCACCAACGTCGTAGTCGTATTTAATACTATATTAAAGGTCGGACCGGATATCATGGATATGGCATATGTAAACAAATGTAAACATTATTTTTATTAATCAGAGTAGTAACAATTAAAAAGCTTAGAGTGAATATTAAAAAAATGATATGAAAAAGAGTGAGCCCATTGACATGATTGAACCCCTGAACGTTCTTCACCGGCAGAAAATCATAAAAAATGATGATGTACAGCACCATCTACAGATGTACATCAGCCTTTTTATGATTTTCTGCCGGTGAACAACCTGACAACGTGGTCTCACCACCCTAAATAAGGCAAAATCCGGCCAGGTGTCTACTAATAAAGGAATCATAACACAAAATAGTTGTAATGCTTCTGTTCTAACTTCTGTCGAATTAAAAATATATATAAAATCTATAAAGGCTATAATCTTGTGAATATTTAATAAACACACTTTGTTTCCGTCATGCAGGATATCAGATATAACTGTTTCATGATAATCTCGCAGGGGTACAGTGGGACGAAAGGATGTGTGTCTGGTCTGTAACAGACGGTAAGAATTAGAGCTAATTTTGAGCTGTTCTGACGTTTATACACGTCATGGACTGTAACTCAAAATCTGTCTGGCTACCAAACATATATCGGACCTGTTTTTGAAAAAGGACAGATCAGGTTTTGTCATGATATGCGACACTATATGTGGATATTGTCGAAAAGGGGTGAAATCGGCCCATGGAATTGAGGCAGTTTACATGTATTTCAATAGGAGCGGCATTTGGGGTGGTGAGACCACGTCCCGGGGTGCAATGGTTCAATCTTTTTTTATAACATAGCAGCAAGACAACGCTATGTTTGCCTTCACAGCCCAGTATCGCAGCAGCGATCCTCATGCAGTAGCTTGTTAAAATGAGAAAACTTTATCATTTTATCGATTTTGTTCATCTCTCGTTGAATATCATAATGTTTTAGCATACCTAACATATGATTGTGGCTTGTAGCAATGGGTAATTATATTATGACTCCTAATTGACAGCCGTTTGTGAAGTTTATCACTCCCCACAGCTGGTGCGCATTTACCTCAACCCTTAACCCTTTAAGCCCCCACGGTGCATTAAAGCATCATTTTACATGCCTGAAAACAGACTTAATTTTCCTATAACCAAGGGTTTTAGAACGAAAATTCAAATGAAACTGGTTTACCAATACATGGCAATTTTCTCTAATTTTTCACTGACTTCAAGTCACAAGTCAAGAATTGCGACAGCAATTCGCGGCTTGTAGTGGAAGAAGATGACAATGATAAATTCAGGCTTGAAAGGGTTAAAGCGCCGACATATGTTTATATAAAAAGACCCAAGGTTTTTTTTAACTTGAAATCATCATAAATGTCATAGTTGCGGGGATCGACTTCAGACGTCAGGGTCTATATTCTACCAATCCGAAGCCTACGATTTTTTTTAACTTGTACGAGAATACAGGCCCAGAATCTTCCGTCCATTACGTCTAAAGTCGGTCCCCGTGAAAGTATTATTGGTTAAAATAACAAAACTTCCGATGAATTACATACATGTCTTCGTTCCTGCTGTTTGAATCTAGATGATAATCACAACTAATTACATTAAACGCATTCCAATGTCGAATACGTTGTTATTAAAAAAATAATAATAACTAACGTTCGGTCTCTCTACTAATATAACTAGCTGTAGCTTGACATTGTAACCTCCAGAACAGTACAACTTTATTTTTCCTGTGTAAAGTAAAAATATGTATGTAATGTTGTAAAAAAACATTAGCAAGTGCGATGATTTTGAGACATAGAATATCACGAATATGAGTGAATCATGTATTCAAATATACTTATGTATTATTAGCTGTAATGCTAAATATCGAACTAGTATTTTTTCTTAATAATCATGATAAGATTAATAATTAAAAGTCTCTAAGATTCAAAATGTGTTTGTGTTTGAGACTGCTAAATCGTTTGTGTAATAATAAATCAATATTAGCAGATGTTGTGCATGTTAATTAAATACTTAACAACACGTACTCAACAAAAAGTGATTATTGACCACGTGGATGAGATCAACATGCGTACCATATGCTGCAAATATATTGACATTTTTCAACAAGATATGAAAAGATCAATAGGCCTCCCTATCTTGAAATACTTTGTCACAAAACTTCTCGAGAGTAGTTTTCATGTAACCCATATCATGCATATGGCATCGTGATATTCCAATGTATAATAATAGTATCATGATTATACTGATAGCATTTAGCTGATTATTACTAAAATGTAGGCCATGCATAATTTGGCGCTACCTGAACACAGATGGCGGTCATATACAAAAATTGTACTATTCTGGAGGTTACAATGTTAGCCATTGAGGAATTCTAGAAAACTGAGAAAATCCAAGATGGCCACCATATCAAGGGCAAACAATAAACATATGCCATTTTTTACGTAATTGAAGCAGATTCATGATTTTGGTATCTACCATAGGGTTTTCAGGTGTTATGTGGCGGACATGGTCATGATGGTGGTGTTTGGCCAAAAAAAAAAGTCATTGTGTTGTGGATAAGTCCAAGATGGCCGCCATTTTTTCAAGGTCAAACAATCAATTATTGTCATTTCTGACATAATTGAAGCAGATTTATAATTTTGGTGTCTGCCATAAGGTTTTCAGGTATACTGGATATAGTGGTGTGGTAAAAAAATACTTTAGATATTACATTGTTGGTAAAATTCAAGATGTCCGCCACTTTTTTCAAGGCCAAACAATAAATTAATGCCATGTTTGACATAATGGACGTAATAAGTTTAATCAGTATATTTTTGTCTTTCATATTGTAATGTTTTATAGTTATATGATGTAGGTCTTGATTATGGATCTTATCCATCTAAAAGTATCACAGTATTTAATCTTCAAGATGGATGGATGACAGTCTCAGTTTTTGGTTTTAACACAAAAAACACAATTTTGCCAAAATGGCCATTATTCCTATTTCAAACAAGAATAGAAGTGGGCCTATAATCAGATAATTATGATGTTGGTGTCTACCTAGGGTTTCTCAGTGTGTCAATGTATTACAGTTTTTAGAAACAAAATCATATTTTAAAATTGAATATTGTAATTAGTGTTGTAAAAAAATAATTTTCAAATAAAATTATATTTGAGGACAATATCCAAGATGATAAACAAAATGGCTAACGCTGGGTCAGAGCAATAAATAGCCATTACACTATGCAATAGTGATAGATGGGTGATTTTAGCATACATGATGAGGTTTTGTGTATGCCTCACCCAGTTGTGTTTACTTTCCAGAAAGCATTTAAGATAACGCACATGGAATAAAATCCAGGATGACGATGACTGATATAATTATTGGAAAATAATGAAATATAAATGGTTGCTGCTCATTCGACAACAGGGGCAAAATAGACAAAAAGAACAATGTCAATTAAGAAAAATAATAATATGATTGGCAGGTGCAATTTTTTTTCTATTGAATCAATGTATCTTGGAATAACTCCATCACTCACAGGAAAGAGATCAAACCCAATTTTTGAGCATTTCATCAAGTTGAGCGCAATTAGAACAGAATAACAACATAACAGCGTAAAGAGGCATAAAGAGTTGAGTATTCCTTTATTAGATGCTTTAAAAAATAATGTAGCTCAAACAAACCTGCTGTAACTACTGCACGCCAAGTATGATATAATTATCAATACCAATTCGAACCTCTCCGAACCCAAATTACGTTAAAAACAATCATCTAGTTTAAAAAGATACAGGGTAAGTAAGTAAAATATTTGCTTTACTTCACTTTTCGGCCAGTATGGCCATTTAAGTGAAAATTCCAGGTATTACAATATCCCATATTGTATAGTTAAAGTAGTAAAGAAAAGACAAAGCCAATAAAAGCATGATCGTACTAAAATATTCAGTTTAAAATGTTTGATATGATAAGATGACGATGCTCCTGGCACCTATATGTAACGAGTCTGATGACATGTTGTAGCGCCTGCACTATAACACAGTTTAATGAGTATAAAAATATCAGTATAAATAATGTAAAATATGAATTGATTATAAAATGAACGACTTATCAAGTCACTATATTTTCATGAAATTGGAGTGATTGTGTAAAAAGTCTATGTCTAATAATTAAAACATAGAATATAGATTACATTCCCGAAGGAACTGAATAATATAACCAGCAGGGGTGTCTCTGAATAGCTCAAATAAGGAATTAAATGCAAAATACTTCCTTCTGATTTGCGCATATTTCGCACAACTGAGAAGGACATGTCTTACAGTGAGACGAGTATTGCAGCACATAGGTCGCAATTCTCCTCTCAATAAATAGCCGTTTGTGAAATAGGCATGGCCAATTCTGGCCCTGCATAAGACAACGTCATCTCTTCGGCGTTCCATTGGTGTAAAAGATCGCTTAATGATTGGTTGTACCTCGAACAATTTGCTGGTGACATTGATGTTCCATTCACCTTGCAAAATGTCATAAAGGTAGACCGAGATGTTATACTTGAAATCAGTATATGGTATATAATAAAACTGTTTCGTCTTATCCAGGGCAGCCTTGGCCAAAACATCAGCCCGTTCATTACCCTGTATTCCAATATGGCTGGGTACCCAGCAAAAAATAATGTCCTTGTGCCCAGACAAGTAGTGACACATATGCAAAATATTGGAAACAATTGGGTTGTTGAGTTTTTGACTCTTAAGAGCCTGCAATGAAGATAGCGAGTCTGTGATGATCATTAACTCCTCGTCATTACTATCCCAGATGTATTCGATGGCAGCTTCAATAGCTAACAGCTCTGATGTGCAAATTGAAGCCTCATCGTTAATGCGGCAGCTAAATTCATGATCATCACAGACAAAGGACATAGCTGTCCTCTTGTCTTCCTTTGATCCGTCAGTATACACCTTCCGGTGCCTCGGAAATCTACAAAATAACTCAAGCAACATGCTCTGGAAGACAAGGGGACAGGTGTCTCCTTTCCTGAGATCTGAGAGGTTAAAAAGTATATTAGGCTGCTGGAGAAGCCAGGGTGGACTTTAAGAGATGGAGGCAGCGATCAGCAACAGCCGTCTCTTCATCGGAACTCGCTCCTGCAGGACGGAGGAGTACAAGAAGAAGAACAGAATCCTGCAGTGCTACAGGTGCCAGAGATTCGGCCACGCCCAGGACTCCTGCAAGGCAAGAGACATCAGATGCGGAAAGTGCGCTGGGGCCCACAGGAGACAGGACTGCACGGCCAGAGCAAGCTACTGCGCCAACTGCACAGGAGATCACCTGGCATCTGACGGGAGATGCCCTAGAGCAATAGAGGTGAAAAGGAAGATCGCTGAGAAGAGAGAAGGCCGGCGACATCGCAGCACCCAGGAAGTCAACAGGAGATCCCAGCCAACTCAGCACCGAGAGCACCAACGTCAGGGTGAACGCGCCGATCAGCCCAAGAAGGCCACAGGAGGTGAGAGTGAGTTACCACTAATTAGATTAGCAGATAGTGACTTAACCCGTCTTGCCCTTCTCTTTTCAGCCCACACGGTCCTGTACAGCAGAACGATCCACAGGAACGAAGGAAAGTTGGAGTGGGATGACATACCCCACCTAGCCAGCAAAGCAGTCAGTTGGGCCTTCAGGAAAGACATCTCCCCACTGATCATCAGAGACTACCTATCCCAACTTCCTGAGAACTTGTAAGTACAACCTAAACCTAAAGTAGAAAAAGTAGGGCCGTTTTTACTAGGTCTAGTACAGTACAGTACTCACCAGTAAAAACCTAACTAAAGTAGGAAAAACTAAAGTAGGGCTAAGTACAGTACAGTAAAATATGGATAACAGTTTACCACTAACTAAAAACGTTCAAATTATTCATGCTAACATTAACGGACTATATAAAAGAAGGACTGAACTAATTAACTATTTAAATGAATATAAACCACATTTTGTGACTTTAAATGAAACTAGACTTAGAGAGCAAACTAGAATCAGAATTCCAAATTATAACATTATCAGAAAAGATAGAAATATAATTTATCCTAATGGACGCCTGCAGCATGCAGCAGGCGGTGTAGCTATTTTAATTAGAAAAGATATCAAATTTAATGAAATAGATACTTCAGATTTTAACGAAGAATTTTTGGCAATAAACTTCAAATCACAAGGTAAGACAGTGGCATTAGCAACTATTTATAACCCGCCAGATATTAAACCAAACATAGAGAATTTCAGGCATATAACTAATTTATATCCACTTTCAATTCTTATTGGAGATTTCAATTGTAAGCATACTTTTTTCGGATGTAAAGCAGGAAATACTAACGGAGACATTCTATTTAACATAATTGAAGAATTAGACTTACTAATAACTAACGACAGCACTGCAACTTACAGACCAGGGACGTCCTCTGGCGGCGATCTACTAGATCTAGCGCTGTTAGCCGCCAGATGGCGTCACGCATCCAATCATGTGATGTAGGCGATGACATTGGTTCAGATCATTTGCCAGTTCATTTGACTTTAACTTCACCGCAAATTCAAAAACAATTTCAGAGAGAAATTCTACAATATGAAAAAACAGATTGGAACAGGTTTAATAAAGAAATAATAAATAACTTGAATAGACTCGAACCTGAAACACCAGAGGAACTAGACTTAGCTAACGAAAAAATAAGCAATATAATTAAAGAAGGGCTAAATAAAGCGTGTCCTAAAGCAAAACGTAAAGATAAAGCACTTTTGATCTCAAATGAAACAATGAAATTAATTAAATTAAAGAGACAAATTAGACGCTTAGCTAGAAATACGCAAAAAGCAGAGGATAAAACTCTATATAATCAATTAAACAACTTAGTAAGTAAACAAGCCAGTAAGCATCCAAGCCAATAATTAAAGAAAATGGTAATTTAACTCAAAACGACTTAGAAAAGGCAACCACGTTCGCTGAATCTTTAGGCAAAATTCATAATACTCACACAGGTGAAATTTTTGATGATGAATTGAAAAATTTAATAGATAAAGCTATAAATGAAAAATCGCAGCTTTTTTCAACTCTAAAAGAAAATAAAGTAGAAGATGGCGACGATAGTATACTACTCAGGGATATCTCGATTCAAGAAATAAAACTACAATTAGATAGGACCAAAGGTAGGTCTGCTCCAGGAGCAGACGGAATTAAATACACTATAATTAAAAAATGTCCAGAAATAGTATTTGAGAATTTAAAAACTATGTACAATCAGTGCTTAAAAATAGGGTATTTTCCAAGTAAATGGAAGGAAGCTCGAGGAATTATGCTCCCAAAGCCTAAAAAAGATAATAAAATTCCAACTAACTATAGACCAATCAGTTTATTAAGTTGCATAGGCAAACTTTTTGAAAAAATAATTGCTCATAGAATGCGCAGTAAATTAGAAGAAGAAAATTTCTTTAATAAATGGCAAATTGGATATAGAAATAAAAGATGTGCTATGGAACACATTCTCAGACTAGCTGATGATGCGCACATAGCACATAGCCGTCACCATAAAGGAGCTGCAATCTTTATAGATGTAGAAAAAGCTTTTGATTCCGTATGGCACAACGGACTAAGATATAAATTAATGAATACAAATTTACCAGATAAAATAGTAAGATTAATGTCTTCATTTATAACTGACAGGAAAATTTCAGTCAAAATAAATAATGAGACTTCAGACAAAATTTCACTTAATGCCGGCACACCTCAGGGCTCGGTTCTCAGCCCACTTCTATTCCTAATCTATGTAAATGATATTCCAATAGATCCCTTCAGTAATACAGTAGGGGTCTCTCAGTTCGCAGACGACCTGGGATTTTGAACGTTTGCTAAAAGTGAAAAAACAATTAAATATAGGCTAGCCAAAGTTCTATCAGACCTAGAAGCATGGTGCTCCAAGTGGAGAATAAAACTAAATGCTAAAAAAACGCAGCTTATAATGCTTAAAACTAAAAAAAATATAGAACTAGAACTTTTTGGCGAAAAACTCACTGCAGTACAGCAAGCAAAATTGCTAGGAGTAACTTTAGATAAGAAACTGACTTTTAATGCTCATATAGATGAGAACGCTAAGAAAGGAAGGCAACGCCTTGGTCTGCTCAAACTCCTGAGCGGCTCAAAGTGGGGCTGTAAACCCAAAACACTAATGAGACTATATAAAAGTTATATACGTCCAGTACTAGAATACGGCGCTCCAGTAATTTTAGGAGCGTCAGAAACGTATATCAAGAAACTTCAAATCATTCAAAATAAGGCCATCAGAATAGCCTACAAGTTGGATCCACTTTCGCACACTGAAGATATTCATAAAATTGCTAAGATCGATCTGATCAAAGATCGATTCCAAATTTTAACGTACAAATTCATAGATTCGCTCAAAGAGCATTCAGATCTTTTCAAACTTCAAAATGAATTAAGAGCATCAAGAATTAAAAGAGGGCATAAAACACATTTGGACAAATTAATATCAGAATATGCTGAAATTTATGATGAAAATTGAGACTGCTGTGTGAATGCGGCTAGAGTTGTGTCAATGCCGGTCCGGCGTCAACAGCGTTGGGCCGACATTGACGCAACACTGGCAGCGTTGGCAGCATGCGTGAGTGATAGAAACACCGAAGTGCTTTCACAGTGTGGCTACCGCGGTGCCAATGTCGGTCCAGCGCTAACAACGCTGAGCCGGCATTGGCGCGACGCTAGCGGCGCTGACAAGCATTCGTGAGTGTGATAACAGCGTTGACGCGTTGACGGGCCAACACCTACGGCGTTGGTCAGCCACCGCGTCACGATGACAACAGACGTCGCAGTCTGTTGTCACTCACCACATGTCACCGCAGGGGGTGATAATCAACATAATTGTCACCCCCCGCGAGGACTGTCATGGTGAGTGAAAGCAAGGGTTTAAATCCCCTGGTGGCTCTGAAAAGAGAACAAGCGAACTTTCTTAATTTCACAATTAAGATGACACGCTTCTAGGAACTTTCTATTTATCAAATTATCAACTTTAGACACCTTTTAGACCATTCCACCCAAATTCAATGGAATTACATAACTCTGACGTTCTTTCTCAGGGTATGCGGGAGTATGGCGATGGCACACAGACAGTCAGGCAAACAACACGAGGTAAATTGATCACATTTGATTCAAAATTCAGAACGCAATTTTAAGTATGTCAAACATACTAAGTGAACTTAAGTGTACACGAGAGGCATAGGTTTAATAAAAGAAATGTCTCAAATGTTCATTTAAAGGATCTGTCAAAACTAAAACTTTATCGGCCTTTTCCATCCAGATTTCAAGAGTTAAGACACGAGATACAGGGTAGCTACCGGCTGATTCAACACCTCATTTAGACCACCGCGACCCTCTGTTCGCCGAGGGCGCATCAAAATTAATTAAATTCTAAAATGCTTCTGTTTCCAGGTTCCTTGCCTCCCTTGCCAACCAGACATTTTCTAAATGAGTATTATATACTAATGAAATATTTGGATAGGCTAAGAGAAAGCTTTCATACAAGCTTCGAATGCCTTAATCCCACTCTCAGCACCCTTCGGGTGCTAGGGTATACTCAGTTTTCAGGGTGGACTTTCTGGTGGGCGCACAACGCTAATTGCGTCGAGCTCCACCTCCATGTCCTCCAGATGGGGTTGAAGCCTTATACCCAAAGTAGGTATAGTCCCTGGCTTGTTATTAAACAGTCTCTTGTACTCTGGGTTGACAACACACGAGTATGCCGGGTTCTCAGGATTTGCTTTCATCTTCATATAGTATTGCAGGCTCAGCTTCAACCGGCGAGTCTCTAAAGAGGGCTCACCGGTCTCCACCTGAAGACTTTCGATTGGTGATGTTCGAAATGCCCCTGAGCATAATCTCAAACCTTGGTTCGCGATTGGATCAAGTACTGCTGAGTACGATCGTCTCGCTGAACCATAAACAATACAACCATAATCCAGTTTGGATCTGATGTGAGACCGGTAAATCCTCAGTAAGGTTGTCCGGTCACCACCCCAATCCTTGCTGGATATAACTCGTAGTAATTGTAATGCTCTCCTACACTTATCTTTCATATATTTGATGTGTGGAATAAAACTGAGCTTCTTGTCGAAAAACAGACCAAGAAATTTGACCTGCTCTTCAACAGGAAGCTGTTGTCCATATAGTTTGAGATTAGGCTCAGGCTGTAAGCCATTTTTTTTGCAAAAATGTACACATTAAGTTTTTGTGGGAGAAAATTTAAAGCCGTTCTCATCCGCACAAGTCACCAACTTATCAAGGCAACCTTGCAGGCGCCGCTCAATTATTGCCATATTGCTTGACTGGCAGTAAACAGCCAGATCATCAACATATAATGATTTTTCAATATCTTGCGGTAAAGCATCAATTATACTGTTTATTTTAACGGTAAATAGAGTTGGTGAAAGGATACTACCTTGTGGGACACCCTCCTTCTGTGGATTTAGTGAAGAGTGGGTGTTGTCCAAGCGGACTCTAAATTTTCTCCCCTTTAAAAAATTGTCAATGAATAAGGGTAATCTACCCTTCAGGCCCATTTCATGGAGATCTTTCATGATACCACCCTTCCATGTGGTATCATAGGCCTTTTCTAAATAAAAAAAAACTCCAACTGTATGTTGATTTTTAACAAAACCTTGACGGATATAAGTCTCTAGTCTGACCAAATGGTCTGTGGTGCTTTTTCCTTTTTGAAAACCACATTGATATTTAGTTATTATGTTATTGTCTTGTAAAAACCATGTGAGACGATGATTGATCATGCGCTCCATGATTTTGCAAAGACAACTTGTCAATGCTATTGGCCTATAATTATTAGGATCTGTTCGATCTTTTCCAGGTTTAGGGATCGGGATCACTGTTGCTTCTCTCCATCCATCTGGGAAATCCTGAGATTGCCACAGATCATTCAAGAGTAGAAGCAACAGATCAAGTAATACATCAGGCAAATGTTTCAGAAACTGGTAGTGAATTTCATCAGGGCCAGTTGCCGAATCAGTTGCCTGAGCGATAGATTTAATTAGTTCTCGTTTAGAGAAATTAACATTGTACTTTTCGTCATTATCTGACTCAAAGTCCAATGTGTTCTCCTTCTCCTTGTCCCGAATCTTTCGAAATTTTTCCTGATAATGATCTGGCGATGATTTAGCAGCGAAGGATGTCGCCAGCTTTTCTGCAATATCCGTTTTATTGGTTATTGTGTCAGAATCAGTGACAAGGTACTTGATGGTTTTATCTTTCCTCTTGCCACTGATTCTGCGCAGCATTTGCCAAGTATGTTTTGCCGATGTATTATTATTTAGTGTGGAGACATATGCTCTCCAAGATTGCCGCTTGGCTTCACTGATTGTGCGGCGAGCTTTAGCGTAATCTTTCTTATATCCGTCAAGGTTTTGTCTAGTTGGATGTTTTTTAAATTTTTGCAAGGATTTTTTCCTTTTGTCTATTGCCTTTCGGCAACCTTTATCAAACCAGGGTTTGTCGAGGTTTTTGGGAACTGTCGAGGTTTTGGGTATGCTTTTATCTGCTATATTGTGTAACTTGGCTGTAAAAAGGGCTATAGGGTCATCAACCCCCTCTTCATTCTCAAATTGAGAGATTGTGAGGCTCTCCCCACAAGACTGTTGGAAGGCCTCCCAATCTGCTCTGTGCAGCCTCCAATGCTGCACTCTTTCTTCAACAATAGAGTTGTTGCTCTCTATAAATATAGGATAATGATCACTGCTACAGAGATCCTCGTTGACCCTCCAAGTGTAATCCAAATATAAATCAGGATCACACAAGGATAGGTCAATGGCTGTTGCAGATCCTGAAGCAGGGTGCAAATAGGTGGTAGTATCATCATTAAAAATGCAGAGATTTTCCTCTGAGAGGAAGTCTTCTATTATTCTGCCCCGTGGGTTGAAAAAAAAAGATTATATAGTTTGACAAAAAACAATCGATTGTTTCCACAAATCAGTTTTTATGAATAATGATGAAGAACGAATAAAGACCTGTAAACACAAAACAGTTAATCATTGGGAAACACACTGCCCTCAATCAATTATTGATGGTCAGTGCACAGTTTGTGAGGAGTACGAGACTTGCAACATATCATTAGAGTCTGGATAGTATATTACCGTCTGTTATACACTCATGTGAGGCACAAATTTGATTTCATTCAAAACAATTAATTTGAATTTGCAATCTGAGTATTTGAGTATTGCTATGAAGATGAATTGCCAGTTAGGCATTTAGCCTGAGGAATAATCAGGTATTGGTGCAGCAGAATATGGATGAGCTGCAGATACTGATATATATGGTGCTGTCAGAATAAAAACTTACTTGAACTATAGGGCATGTGACAAAAGATTATCGAAATAACACCATATTAAGATTCATATCTGTTCTCGACTCCTTGTTCATATTATTATTCATAGTTGTTCATTTTTTGAAAACTGATCTGAGACAATATAACTTTTGCTCTTTGTAAATGTTGCTAAACATGTGGGCACATTAGCAAAGTCACATTTAGTTTCACATGTTTCAGTCAGAATATGTAGCTATACTAATAGAAAGACCAGGAAAAAATGAATCAAGTTGGATTATAACAATATAGTTGAATTCAACAATATTTGTGTCTACATTCTGTTTTTCTTTTTTTTTTGAACAATATCAGATATTTGGTTGACCACTCCAGGTAATAAAAAAAAAGCTCGAATATTGACACAATTATTAAAAAGTTAACACCCTATATATGCCATCATTATCAGTTTTTTTTGCAATTATCGGCTGTACAAGAAGGTCTTTATTTTAATTCTAATTCTGGCGAAAACGGTGTTAGTAGGGTCTGCTATGTTTTCCCGCTCGATATTCGTGCCAAAATGGATTTTATTGACTTGCTTTCATAATTCGCACCAGCTGAATTCTAAAAACTAGGGTACCATTTTTTTGCTCTACTCCTTCAGTCGCCATTTTGAATTTTAAAATGGCCGCCAAAACGGAGGCTTTTTCACCATTTTTCCCACCATAAGTAAATATATGCAACTCTTTGAAATACTTTAACAACTTCTATTAACTGTTTTTATGCATACCAAAATGCGATAAAATATTCGGATGTTTTTCAGGCATTTTAACCCTTTGCAGCAGAAGTTTTTTTTAATTAAATTTAAATAAAAAAAATAACTCAATACAAATATTACGATATCTTTTAAACGGTTATTCCAATGCACATGAAATTTTCTACGCACATCAAGAATACTTAAGGGATCAATACCACTTGCTTATCGTACCCTCGAAGACGTACCCTCAGGTATACTCCTTGGAAACGGTTTCCGCGGCAACAGTACGCAATTGTATGTATTGTGTATTTTCAAGACGCACGAGATCAAATAATATAGAATAATTATATATTTATAGATTAATATAATAGATAAATGTCCGTGGAGCATGTTATACATGAATCATTCAATATAAGATCAGTAGCTCTTGCTGCTATGGGTATATGTCAACAACCAACCATTAACCCTTTCCATACGAAAAAAATAAAAAAAAATTAAATAAAATGTAAAAAAGTGAGTAATCTCAGTAGCCACCGCTAGGCTTGCAAGACATTTTTAGGATATCAAGATGGGTATCATTATTAGTATGGGATGGGGTTAGACTCTTCAGGCTTGGACTATTCAAGTACTCAAGGCCAGTTCAAGGTCATTTCACTTCACATGATTTGGGGGAACTGCCACACATATGTTTCTATACCTTGCGGCTATCCAAAAGTGGACAATATGGCTTAGCTTGTATACTTTTTTATTTTAATTTATAAAACTTTGACCTTGCAATGACCTTGAGGTGACCTTTGACTGACCCAAATATTGCATGCTCACTAAGGCCTGCCCCTGCTGAATCCCACATGTGCACAAATGTTGAATGGACTTTGTAGATCCACAGTTAAGCCATCATACCAAAACACGTGCATTCCCATTAAATGATCACCATTGTCCCTGGGTCCTGGCATGCACTTGAGAGTCAAATGGTTAGTACAATCAAAGCTGAATTACGGTCATGGCAAAATGACGTCATATATCACCGGCCCCCAGGGGCCGTACTGGCGTGAAAGGGTTAAGATAATTATTTAAAAATACATTTTTTTAGCATTTATTAAAACATGATCCGCGACAACATAATATACGACTAAAATGGCTAGTAAAATTATTTCTGAAAATATATATAGTCTCGTGATGGAAACTTCTGCTTTAAATTACTGTGCAGCTTCCATGACAATTACATTTAACCAGTTCAATTACTGCCTCGGGTGCAGGTAGCTCAATGCATTTTGTAGGAGACATGTATCTACTTTTCCCCAGCCATTGCTAGTAAGAAATGGTATTGCATACGTGGATACCTATAGCATCTACTGATCATGGATATTAGATTATATCTCCATCTTAATTCTTTAACAAATCTATAATTCATACTTCTAGCATACTGTATGTGTACACAAAGCTTTCAAGTATTGTGGAGGCATTTTCTATATTAAAGTTGGGTTCACCAAAATGTTGAAAAACCTCAACAACATCTGATGGTGATTCCAGACACAATTACGTTTGATCCATCTATTCTTTGTTAATGTTGCACATTTACCTCCCCAATCAGCACCAGTAAAAGCACGAAAGCCTATTCAGCCTCCACTTTTCTGAAGCCCAATAGCCTTAGACCTTGCATATATATCAATTATTATTCTCTTCCAGTTTCATCATTTAGATTTTCTTCAATTCTGTTACTTGCAACCAAGTCTATCAAGAAAACAAATGTATCTGTATCGGGTGAATATATATCTATATATCTCGAAGTCTAAATCTGTTGTTCATGCATCAAGCACGTGCATTGTATTTAGGATATCCGGTCCTTAGCACTGGTGATTATAGATATTGGGATAAAATATGAAAATGTAGCAAGCAAAACTTTGGTGTCAATGCGTGAGAGAAAGGCGAATTTAACGGCGATACACTGGATTCAACCTTAACTCGTCGAGGCCACCATTAATGTGATCGTCTAGTCACATTGAGAAGGGAGAAAGAAAACTCGCGTAGTATTATTAGCATACTTGATAGTTAGGCGCTCTACCAAATGTTTTCAGTGGTTGGCCCTACTAATTTTACATTGGTTGAAGCATTGCTGCCAAACCTCACAGGTTCAACACCACCTGACCTTTTATTGCGTGTCTGAGATTTCAATGAGTTTTCACAATACTCTTTTAGATCAAGAATGAGCTTGTGAACATACGGACAGCTTTTGCGCCACTCATTTGTTAATGTTCTTTGGTTGTTTGCTTGTCATAGCTGACGCCATAGTCATGTTGAAATCTCTAAATAAAATTCATTATCTCCTGGGCAATCGGGAAAATAGATCTAATGCATCGTTTTTTGCGTAGTGTCAGTGATGCCTCCTGCAACTTTAAGTGTTCTCTGATCAGTTTCTCCAATGTCTGATCCACAAAGAGGTTTGTAAACATGGTAAAAGGAATGCACTATAAAATCACCACACTTGAGAGGAGCCCATGTTTCCTCACCATTGCTTTTAACAGTCGCATTTAAGAGAGTCAGAGCGAGGGACGAACCCACGATCTCCGTCTTTCCAAGCAGGCAGCTTTAACCACTGCACCAGAGCTGCCGCAAAATTGATAACATTTAGTTGTTTACGTACATTTTCGGGTAAAAGCTTAATTTCAATTCATGACATTCCATACAAAAGTGGAAATTGGGCATATTTATATAAATTACGGGCAAAGTAATACTTTACTTCTTCCTCAATAACCTCTAAAAATAATACTCTAATTCACCCCGTCTGGTCGGTGGAATCAAGTGAAGTAAAGCCTCATCTTGGTTCATGTAATTTCACAAATCTGCCAAATCTCAAATATATCCATTATGGAAATGTGAAAACTGAACTATAAATATTTCCTGCATTTCTTTAAGATATCTAGTGTTTAAGCACTGCGTTCGTGAAGCTTATTTTTCAGCTTGTGACATCTGATAAACAAAGAAGCTATATAGTTCATATTTCTGCTAATATTAAGCGCTTCGAAGTTAAACGCTTCGAAGAAGAAATCATGCAAATCAATAATATTGGTGATGTGATACTGAACCCCACGTTTAAACCACTTTCCAATAAAGATTTGGCGGATTGTGGATGGCGAATGAATGAATGAATGAATGAATAAATGAATGAATGAATGCACATTTTGGCTAAACTGAGTCAGGAGAACCTCCTGAGGATGGTGAAATGAATGAAATGATACTACCCTCCAGTCACAGGATTCGAAATTCGATCCCTGGCGGTCTAATACTAAGCACGCTACCTCTCTGTCGCGAAGGATCCCAAAATTTATTTTTTACGAGTGAACGGGGTTGAAACTTTAATGCCAGAGCGGGGGCGAACCCGCGATCTTCGCCTTTCTAAGCAGGCAGCTTTAACCACTGCACCTGTGGATAATGAATACATGCTACATTCCATAGATTTTGCAATCGACTTTTTTAACGAAGGATGCCAAAGCAATTCCACTTAGGTTCGTCATTTGCTCAGCGACACAACACGCTATACGCTTTCTATGTTAATAATCTTCTCACAATTTGCCCCGGCTTGTAGAAATGAATCATACTTCACAAAGTTCCCATTTGGCCGCCATTTTGGATTTTATTAAGCTGTTAATTTGGCGTTGGTATCAAGTATTAGAAACAATAATTTTGTGTCATATGTTTAATGCTAACTTCATGAATATGTATTACAAAACAATTGCATTGAAGACCTGAACAGGTAAGAATCATTAAAAATATGATAAAAATGGCGGCCATTTTGAAATTCAAAATGGAGGATGAAGGAGTTGTTGGAAAAAATGGTACCTACATTTTTCAGATTCAGCATACCCTTATTGATAAAAAAATTGAAAAAAATCAATTTTGGCACGCATGTCGAGCGGGAACCAAATACTGGACATATCAGACTATACTATGTTGATTGTAAAATAAAATTACTATAAATGCCACAAGTAAATCTAAAGTTGAGATATTTTGCTGTCATTATGCATAATTTACCATAAACAGTGTCATTTGACAACGAAGAATCTTTAGGTAAATATTAGTTTATAGTAAACATCAGGAGGCTGAGGAGCCAGTGGATATAATTTTAACATCACTTGAGAAAAGTTCACCATAGCAAAAAATTATTGTAGCTGCTCTGGACAGATATGCACATCTGCATCATCATGTGGCAAGGAGCACTGTCTGTCTGTTGGTGTCATATTATGTCCCATAATTTTGTCTAATGATAGATGTGTCATGCGTCTTCGAAGGGCTAATATTTATAAACGAATGTTTAAAGTGCTTGAAGCTATGGAGATAAATGTGTTTTTCTGTCTTTTAATAATAGTCCGACAACCATGGAGTCAACCTTGCGAAAATACCCTCAAATCAGGTTTTATTGGTGGATTTTGCGGGGGAAGATGTATAGAAACAGAATCTGAATATTTTTTATGGGGGTCTAGATGGATTAGGTGAGCACCAAACTAATTGAAAGGGTCTATTAACTATTACCATGATTACAAAAAATGAGTTAAATTATAATCAGTTCACAAGCTATTCTAAAACTGACTATACATGAGCAGCCATCTTGGACGCACAAATAATAACATCTACCTAAATCATGTATATGTAAATACAACTTCGTGCCTAGTCATATTTGAGACGTTCGGCCATATATTTAAAAATATATAATAAATGCGTTGTTTACCCTCATAAACTAGCAAATACACAGTAAGATGCATGAATTAGTGAATACACAGTGTAATACTCAGATACTAGTGCTCAAAACAAAATGACCTAGTGGGCTCTACCATGCATACACGCACGTGTGATCTACAATGTCATGACACTTAGTCTACACACTGAAAATTCAGCGCAGCGTATCTGGGAATTAAAATGAACCGGAACAGCCCTATTCATTTATATATAACTAAGTGTGCATTGAAAACGCCGCAAATTTTTGTGCATGTTTGAAAAATTCAGCTTTTTTCAACTTTTATTATCCGGGGTGGGCAATGTATGAGTTACGTATGAAATACAACAATACCTAGCAGGATCCCTATGGAGTATTATTTGCGCATGTACACTTTAATTAAAGCTAATTGGACAAAGATGTTAGAGCACAGCTTGACGCACACAGTGTATGGATAGCGCAAACACCCTGCGGTTGGCTGCGAAATACAATACACACAATAATTGTTACTTTTTTAGTGTGTGAGCCACACTCCCGTGTATGTGTGACTGCATGGGCCATTAAGCAATGCAGAAGTTTTGTTGTGATGGCTGTGACCCACAGTCTAAGACTTATAATCTGATATAATTAGTTAAGCGGGCCCTAGTATTACAGAGCGTTAGATAAAATAACTACAGTCGATCACAGAGCCTTCAGATCCATCTACATTACAACCTTCAGAAATAAACAGGTTCGAAGGCTGATTGCTGAACCTTATGTCATCGAGCCTCCACCAAAACTAAACTCAGCCTATTGGCTAATTGAATGAATTAATGAATAAATGAATAAAAGAATGAATGGGGTTTTAGGCCGTCATTGTGCACATATAGGCTAAACTGGGCCAGGAGAACCTTCTGAGGATGGTGAGATGAATGAGTAATCTCCACGGATAGATGTCGATCAGGTAAACAGGTAAACACCTGCTCTCTAAGGTCAGAATGATGAATGAGATGAGACTGCCCCCCAGACACAGGAATCGAAATTCAAACTCTGGCGGTCTGAGACCGAGCTCGCTACCTCTCGGCGGCTCCCCACAATATTGAGTCTTCACGAGTAAATGCCAGAGCGGGGTTACGAACCCGCTATCTCAGCTTCCCAACCAGGCAGCTTTAACTGCTGCACCAGGGCCCGCCTATATTGGCTGATTAGTGCGGCTGACGTGAACTCATTCAAACTGATTCTTCACCACATAAATAGTGAAAAAAATGATCATATCTGCAGGTCGAATTCTAAAAAAGCACTGATTGTAAACATGGTAAATAATAACATTTCTATTTCTTACATTATCTTAAAGCTGTCAAAAAAATTATAGATAGTAGATTCACTCGAGTCTGAAAAACAACACAGGTTTATGATGATCTCATGATGTCCAATTGGCTCATCCTGCTCATGTAATTTGCGGATTTGACATAGTTTTCAGGGTCAGGTATGGATCGCCGTAATGTTGTTTTAAGCGCCCAAAAAGAGAAAGCATTTAAAGACGATGGTTAGGAATAGCTAATGACAAACTTAATGATGTAACGAGGCGCGGTTTACTCTGATCTCCACACTGGCAAAACCCTAATGCCCTCTTATCAACATGATCAAGTACTGTATTTTGGCTCAATGTAGGACAAACACTGCTAAACTTTGACACAGTGTCACAGGTAGGCCTATAAACTGATAAATAAAGTTTTCTTTTGAAATATAATCTGACAGTAAACATGGTAAAATTCACAAAAAAAATGTGACTGAAAGAAGAGAAAACTAAATATGTAATTGATTTGTAATTGAAATATACATGTATGATATAATTGAGCGCATAGATTTGTTTAATTACAATAATTATTACCGGTATAATAGATTATACCTATTTTGACAACTCAATTACATTTATAATTACAATCATAATCCTGATAAATGTCTCATTTTCTTCAATTAATTACGCCTTCAATCACACCAAAAACGGCTAAATTATAATTAATTACAATTATAATTTACCCTAACCCTGTGTATAGGATGGCAAAGGGAAACTTATTCTGTATAATTTATGTGTGTTATTTATCATGTGTATTCTTGATATAATTCTATTCATAGAAAATCATCTACATGTACTCATATTAAAAAATTATTTCCTAGTGTAGTATTATTTAATAATTTACTATATCAACAAGATCATGACCATTTACAAATTATTAATTCACTAATTCAAATCATTTAATTAATAAAATCTAATCCAGACTATTTATTAACATGATTAATCTTAGGTGGTTCAGGTGCCACCTGGTGAATAACAAAAATGCATAAACAGATGAATAAAACTGTACATATATTCAAACTGAAAATTATGTACCATGGCACTTTCTCGGTACATGTATACCTTATGCAGGGCTTTACAAAGTTTTATTCACCCTATTGCCCGATGCCCAGGAGAACACTGGAGAACATAAAAATGCCTGTGGGCTACTCGATGTGACTATATGTGTCAAGTCTGATGGGCAAGTGAAGACTAAATTTGATCCCCGCACTGTAAGAGTAAACATATTTCTGATGGCCGTAGACTTGTAGGATCCTGACATCGCTCAGTTAATGTGGCGCTTATCCCCAGATTCCTGGACGCGGGCGGACGGGGATGACCGCCTCGTTTTCATACCGTGGTGACGTGCGCACACAGAGCAGTGTGTGCGGCCTCTGTATTATTCCCGCACTTCAAGCGTAATACTCAGCGACTGCGGACGTGCCGTAGCTCGCTCTCGCTAAGTCCATAGAGACATGACAAGAGAGAAGAGAGTTTCCTGGTTTGTTTGATACCGTCGACCAGACGGATGAGGAGGATATTTGAGTTTTGATGGTGAGATTGGGCGGAGTCCCTCGTCGGCCGTTGTGACCCCATAACGGAATTCCCGGCGTAGGCCTATCACGACATTTTGGTAACTACGACGTCCCATCACGCCATAGACTCATAGCATAGGTACTGAAATGAATTAGAAAGAGCTAGCGAAGACATATATGATGAACTCAAATTGAAAAAACACCATTTGGTTGCAATGTTTTTTACAAATAAATTCAGCGTTTTAAGGGTTAATATATGCTTCTTTGTCTAAAGATGGTAATGTAGCCGGATGTACCAGTATATACAGAACTTCCAATCATGTTTCAAGCAAAATAAAATGTCACTGAGATTGAGAAAAATACTGTAAACTTGGGAAATATTGGCACCTGTTTTACATGTTTTATATTGGTGGTTTTGGCATCTTTTTTAGTTTCCATAAGTAATAGTATTGACACACCAGAGTAAATGCGCCAATATTAATCTCAGCCAATTTTTTCATTCTACAAAAGTTTGAAGCCACTAATTTAATATTTCCTGGTTTACAATTAGCTAGTGGTAGATGATTAGTTAGCCCTTACAACACCTGAACACTGATAATTTATTTTTGTATAAACCACGGAGACCCAAGGGTTTTGTTTAATTTGAAATCATCATAAATGTCTTAGTTGGCTCTTTCCGCTTCATTTGAATACCTACTGTACATGTATGTTATGTGTCTACGAGCATAAATGTTTAATTCTTTCAGTGCGGGGACCGTCTTTATACGTCAGAATCTGACGTCTACAGACGTCATATTCTGATGTATAAAGACGCTCCCCTGACTGAAAGGGTTACCTTAAGAATTCAATCTGGGACATTTCTGTCTTTCAAACAAAGATTATGAATATCTCTTTTTCGCATTGAATAATTGAAATAATTCAACAAAAAATACATGCAAAAAATCATAAAATTACTAGGCCTGTTAAAAAAACATTCATCAAGTTTATTAAAATTATCCAATACATGTACTATATCATGTACATGAACTAAGAAATCAAGTACAGTACTATTTCCTAATTTAATAATCAGTGATAATAAGCCATTTCTTTATAATTATTCAAAAATGAATGCTCTGTGGTTTATTTATGCTCATATTTAATTAGGTGTCTCCATAAAATTGTATTTAATAATATTTAAAAATGGGCCTATTCTCAAATTCTTAAAATTACAAATACTTATCATGCTTATTAACCCCTGTGGTGCTGAATTGTTTGTTTTATTTTTCATTCATTAGAATCTAAAATTACTGATGCGACAATTTTCAGCTTAACATAAGGAAAATATATATATTTCTGAAAAAACTACCAAATCGTGAATAGATGTATTTGATGAACTGAGCATCTATCTCGGACAATTAAATCAACTTTAACTAAATAATAATAATATTTTTTTTAATATGGAGTGGATATTCGTACGGGAAAGTTATAGCATTTGGGAGTCAATGTGAGCGAGTCATCAAAAGTTTTGATAAGTATTTAAGAAGTTAGACCATTTGACATGTAGTAAATAAATTAAAATATTGCCATCTATAAACATGATAAACCCATTAGCTTCGTCTCAGAATTCGATTACATGTTGAATGGTCTAACTTCTAAAATACTTATCAAAACTTCGCAAAATTTTCAGGGTAGACACGACATGAATGGAAAATAGTGTGTGTAAAATTTCATGAAAATTGGTTGAGAATTGACTGAGAAATCCGCGAAATTTAATAATCCTCGTTGATGAATTCAATCAATGAATTTTAGTAGCTTAAAGCTGCATAACTGTTTGCTTATTTTATTCAAACGATTAATCCATGGAGAATGATGTTTTATTTTTTTATTTTACTGCTCCGGTTACTAAGTTATTAAGGATTCAGGTTTGTTGTTTTTTAATATTGTTGCCCCACCAAAACAAACCTGCTCACAGCGAGTAAGACATACTGTCTATATAATCAGGACATTAAAAGTACCGAGTGGCAGGTAACGGTCATCATAGAAAAAAGAGAGGAAGACTTTTAAAATTATTGTTATTTTTTAAGAGATCATAGATACATTTCACAGTACAACGTGTATTGTCTCATATCAGTTAGACATATCTAGAAGTTATTACTTTGTCTGATATGGATGATATCTCCATGTAATGTCATGTTTAATATCGGTACAGGTATAGAGAATGTCACTCACTTGAAAAAATAGAACTTTATTTCAGTATGGTGCTTGCTATTAAGAGGGTGGTTTCGTGCTGGCCAATGTAACATTATATCGGCCCATAACCTTACCGCTATTACATGAATATTGTACACACACCAAATCACTACTTAATAATACTGCATGGTGAACTAATTCCGCTACATTTACCCAGTTTGCGTGCATTTATAAGGCCTTTAAAACAATAGCAATGATTGTTTTGTACGTTTTAGGTTATTTTAACGAAGTGACTCACACGCCGGTATACCGGCGTGCTAGATAATAGACTAGTGCGCCGGCATACCGGCGTGCAAGTGTACAGCGGTATATATCTATGCCAGCGTGCGAGTCACTTCGTTATTTTAATCGAAATAAACAAAACAGTTATGCAGCTTTAAGCATGTTAAGAAGTTAACTTGAGTCAAATAAAAAGATTTTTTTCATAAAAATACAGGGTTATCATTTAAAATAGAGATGAATCTTTCAAATAATATTTTTAAAAAAATGGAATAAAGTGCAGTTGGCGCTCCATAGTCTACAATGACTATGAAGTGAACGATAATAGATGAATTTAGCGTCTACATGGGTAAAACACAAAAAAATTATGAACTGATAACATGAAAAAAATCGTAAAATCTAAAATAAAGCTGTATACATGCATTTTTACACAGTTAGAAATAAAAAATGTCACGTTACTATTGGTAAACAATAACAAATTAGATAAACAAACCTCACGCGACCATTCGCCATTCCTGTTGTATTTACCCTTCCTATTCAACAGGTGGCAACCCTGACAATCATTCTGATTCTTCAGTAATCACCAGATGGCAGAGCACAGACAGATATTTTTCTCGTCTGTTGACGTTGTTTGCGAAAGATTCCGCAACTCAGTGGCGGATCCAAGGCGGGGGTAAACCCCCCTGTGAAAAAAATCATCACCTTATTTAGGGGTTTCCTTATGATTTGGTGATATACTGAGTGAGAAACAGTGCCCAATATGCCTTAGATTGCATGAGAAAACCTTTGGAAATCAAAAATTTCCCCGGGGGCGGGCCCCTCGACCCCTTTACAGTAAAATATTTGTTTTTGTCAAATTTCAACTCCCCTCCTCACTGAAAAGCTAGATCCGCCCCTGCAACTCGCCTGCAACTCTTCGACGTATGTCCAGCATTGTACAAATATTGTGTGTTTAGGCCTAGGCCACCGGTTAGGCCTAGGCTAGGCTACAATATATTTTTGATGTTTCTTATATTTTTTGGTGCTGAATTCAAATCCGATGAGTGCCAGCTTAAGTTTGAGCATTTTTGTATATTCAAGGTCAAATTCAGAGTGAAATATGATTTTTCAACAAATGAATTAGCTAGGAACAAATGTAATAGGGGTCTACATCATTTTCATTTTGACTGTGCAATTATTTTCCGAAATTATTTTGCCTATTCAATTTCATCTTCAAGGTCAAAATGTCAATCTGAAGGTCAAATAAGCGGAAATATCAGTTATAACAAGTAGGCCTAACGCTAGGAACATGTGTAATACCTTTTTTCATGGAATTTTGACCGAAAAATCCATTTTAAAATCAATTTAATTATAGTAGGCCTATTATTTTCGGAATTACATACAAGGAAAGAAAACCTACCATAAAAACCTCCCAGACCTTATAAAAAACTTCCTATAAAAACCTCCCAGACGTACGGCCAAATACAAGAAAAGAAAACCTACCATAAAAACCTCCCAAACCTCATACAAAAAAAAAACCTACCATAGAAACCTCTCACACCTCATACAAAGAAAGAAAACCTACCATAAAAATCTCCCAAACCTCATACAAAGAAAAAACACCTGTGCCATAAAAACCTACCATAAAAATATCCCAGACCTCATTCAAAGAAAGAAACCCTACCAAAAAAACCTCCCACACCTAATAGGCTACAAAGAAAGAAAACCAACCATAAAAACCTCCCACACCTCATACAAAGAAAGAAAACGTGCCATAAAAACCTCCCACACCTCATACAAAAAAAGAACACCTACCATAAACACCCCCCACACCTCGTACAAAGAAAGAAAACCTACCATAAAAACCTCCCAGACCTCATAGAAAGAAAAAAACGTACGTAGGCCTACCAGAAAAACCTCCCACACCTCATAGAAAGAAAGAAAACCTACCATAGAAACCTCCCACACCTCATAAAGAAAGAAAACCTACCATAAAACCTCCCACACCTCATAGAAAGAAAGAAAACCTACCATAAAAACCTTCTACACCTCATACAAAGAAAGAGAATGTACCATAAAAACTCCCACACCTCAAACAAAGAAAGAAAATGTACCATAAAAACCTCCCACACCTCATAAAAAGAAAAAAAGAGGCACCACTTAGCCTGCATACCTAGTACATGCCGATGCTTAGTGTCGTGAAGTTGTTTTAACAGTGCATATCAGATTTAAACGAATGATGAAACATGTAATAATCACATCAGAATAACTACAATATGACAACAGGTTCGTCAACAGGGAGTCGGGCTGCTGAGGGACTAGGGTGGAAAAGCCAGGTCAAATAGGAGGGATTTAAGTAATTTCCGGAATGTTAAGATTGTTTTGGCATTACGTATTGGCACAGGCAGGGCGTTCCATAAGGCTGGACCAGATATAGAGAAAGCTCTTGCCCCAGTCTGAGTTTTTATACGAGGAACAACAAATCTATTCGAATTAGTGGAGCGTAGATATTTTGAGCATTTCGGCCGAACAAGTAAATCAGCCAGATATGCAGGTTGATTTTCTTTTAGGGTTCGGAAAGTTATTGCGCATATTTTAAAATGAATGCGAAACTTGACAGGAAGCCAATGTAATCGTTTTAGAATTGGAACGGAACGACTAAATCGTGGGGCCTTGGTTACTACTCTTGCAAGGCGGTTTTGAACGCATTATAATCTAGCGATATCCTTTTCTGGCATATTGTGAAAAAGTGAGTTACAATAATCTAACTTACTACTGACGAGTGCCACTGCAATTTGCTTGGCAAGATAAGGAGACATTTTTTCGAGTTCGACGCAGGTCATGGATATGATAGAAGCATGCCCTACATGTTTGGGATATGTGTTTTCGGAAATTCAGGCTACTGTCGAATAGTACACCACGATTCTTAGCTGATGTAGATGGATGTGTGTCTTGACCTAGAAGTAAGCATGGGAAATTATTCAAGAATTTTTCTCGCTGAAGTTTGGTCCCAATAAGAAGAAATTCTGTCTTGCTGAGTTTTTATACGAGGAACAACAAATCTATTCGAATTAGTGGAGCGTAGATATTTTGAGCATTTCGGCCGAACAAGTAAATCAGCCAGATATGCAGGTTGATTTTCTTTTAGGGTTCGGAAAGTTATTGCGCATATTTTAAAATGAATGCGAAACTTGACAGGAAGCCAATGTAATCGTTTTAGAATTGGAACGGAACGACTAAATCGTGGGGCCTTGGTTACTACTCTTGCAAGGCGGTTTTGAACGCATTATAATCTAGCGATATCCTTTTCTGGCATATTGTGAAAAAGTGAGTTACAATAATCTAACTTACTACTGACGAGTGCCACTGCAATTTGCTTGGCAAGATAAGGAGACACTTTTTCGAGTTCGACGGAGGTCATGGATATGATAGAAGCATGCCCTACATGTTTGGGATATGTGTTTTCGGAAATTCAGGCTACTGTCGAATAGTACACCAAGATTCTTAGCTGATGTAGATGGATGTGTGTCTTGACCTAGAAGTAAGCATGGGAAATTATTCAAGAATTTTTCTCACTGAAGTTTGGTCCCAATAAGAAGAAATTCTGTCTTGCTAGGATTAAGCTTCAGCTTAGATCCTGTCATCCAGGCCGACACACCCATTAAACAATGTTGCAACTTCTCAAGAGATACCTTCGCTTTTGAAACTGATAGAGACATGTAAATTTGAGTATCATCGGCATAAAGGTGGTGGTTTATGTCAAAACTAGAGATAAAAGCGCTGAGTGGTGTAGTGCATAAAGTAAAAAGCACTGGTCCTAGCACAGAGCCCTGTGGAGCTCTATAGGAGAGTGTGACTTTATCTGAAAAAGTGTCTTCAATTTTTACGGACTGGTGCCTATTTTGCAAATAAGAAGAAAACCAAATTTGAGCCAGATATTCCATACCAATCAGAAAGTCTATCTGGTAATGTGGCATGGTCAATGGTGTCGAAAGCGGCCGACAAGTCAAGCAAGGTTAGAGCCGTAACTTCACCCTTGTCCATACTAATAATGGACGTTATGTACTTTCAGTAGAGCCGATTCTGTAGAATGATGTTTCCTGTAAGACGATTGTAATGGATTAGATAGATGGTTATTTTTTATATGAGCTTGCAGCCTATTGGCTACTATCTTTTCTAAGATTTTGGAAATGAATGGATACAGGCCTGTAATTTTTCAGTTTGTTTTTTAGGAAAAGATGTTTTTTTCAGTAGTGGTCTTACATGAGCTTCTTTGAAATTTTGAGGAAATGTACTAGTTTCCATTGAAATGTTAATTATGTCAGTGATGGGAGTTATTAATATGTCAAGACAATTTTTCAACACGCTTGTAGGAATGGGATCCAGATCAAATGATTTTCACGATGAACTCAATATAAGCTTTTAAATTTCATCTTCTGACGCACGTTTAAAAACGTTCATTTTAGATCTAATTTCTGGTTTTTGCACCTGTGGAATATTCTGTACTTTATCTGGAAATCCGAACTGAGAATATCTGAATGAAACGATTCACAATCAATTTTGTTTCTTTTTCGAAACAATTTTTATCTTTGTTCCATTTCATCTTACAACAGTCAATTTCTGATATGACTGCAAGATGGTCCGAGATACCTGCTGCCAAAAAAACTGATTTGATAGAATTACAAATGCAGATCTAGGCAATGACCATGAACATGAGTCGGAAAATTAACATGCTGCTTCAGATCGAAACATGTGAGGATTTCATTGAATTTGTTGGTGTTTCAATTTGAGTTATCCAGATGTAAGTTGAAATCTCTCAATATATACAAATTGTCATGCAGTGAAATTATCTCTAGTAGATCTTGAAATTCATCAAAAAATTGACATGTACCGTTTTGAAGCCTATACAGGCAGACAACGAGACCACTGAACGAATTGTTCCAGATACGTGCAGAGATCGGGCCCAAGTTTCGTATTCCACCCCCTAATTTAAAAACCAACTGAAAGACGGCGGTGATTGGCCGATCTCGTCATGTGACAGGCTGAACCACTCCTCGATTGGTCGGGGTTAGAATACAAGACTTGGACCAGAGATGGCGTCAAACGTTTTAAATGATGGCAGAGGATGAATGTCAGTTTTTAATTGGTCAGACACTAGTATGCCTACACCTCCTCCTGCCCGCTGATCTGCGCGAGGTTCGTGAAAAAACGAATAGCCAGGAGGTGAGATATCAGCTATCGTTGATTTCGTTTCATCATGTTTTAACCATGTTTCTGTCACTGCCACAATGTCCAAATTTTTTGATGTTACATATTCGGAGAAGGGGGCAGTTTTAGGTTTGATATATCCGGCATTCATTGTTGCAATTTTGATTCTTTTATTTGATCCGGAGTGACCCGGATTTAAGCTAACATCTCCTGCCAGTAGAAGTAAGATAGCCAATTTAAAAGATGGTCGAGAAGGTGGTAGTGGAAGTAATTTCCGATTGAAACATACATTAAAAAGAGGTAATTTTGCTTTGACCAAATTAGAAAACATGATGTTTGTTAATGATAAAGGTTGGTGACAATTTTTTTCAAATATGGTTGGGCCACAGGAGGCCAATTCATCGTCCTTATGTATAAATGTTATGAAAAGAGTGAATATGAAAAAAGGAGACATGATTTTAGAGATGGGTCGATGTTTAAAAAATGTGCTGATTGACGGCGGCCGCAATGCAGCACGCCTACGATATCTAGGATAGTACATGTAGTATCACGATACAGGGTATAAGTATAAAGTTCTTACAAAAATGAAATGAATCGGGCATTAGGCCACTTTTGTGCACATATAGGCTAAATTGGTCCTGGAGAACCTCCTGAGGATGGTGAGATGAGTGAGATGACACTGCCTTCCAGACACAGCAGGATTCGAAATTCGAGCCCTGGCGGTCTGAGGCCGAGCACGCTACTTCTTGGTCACGGAAGCTCCCCACAATACTGAGTTTTACGAGTGGAAGGGGAAGAAACATTTGTGTTTCTTTCAAACCGCCGAGACCGGGAAACGAGCCCGGAACTCTAGCGTGAAAGGCAGCGGTGCTAACCACTATCCTAGGGCCCCCGCCCATAAAGTGCTTACAAAGTATTTAAGCATTTATATCGATACATAAAATTAAATACATACATGATGTACCTATTGACATTATACAGATATATCGCTGCCTTAGATATGAAAGGGTGTATCTGCTACTTTACAAAGTGGCAGATACACCCTTCCGCGTCCAAGGGGACGATATATGCCTTGCACAAATGACTAGACTTTTGATAAAACTGAAACAAAACAGTCCATTGATTTGGCAAATATTCTATATATTAATCACCAACTCTTGGAAAGTCAACACAGCTGGTTTTTAAACATATGTTTCCTTAAATAAAGATGTAGAATAAATTATATCCATTTTATAGTTAGATAGTCGTAAATAGTTTCACATATAGCTATTGTGGTTGTGAAAATATTCATAATATGCTATGTTGTGTATACACACTATATTGCTGTTTTAGTATGTATGTGCCGTTTTAGTATAACTTTATAATTTTTCATTGTAATTTTACACATTGCTCCCGTTATTTATAAAACCTAGTCAGCCAAACTGTCTGTTTTAAATGTTGTTGTTAATCATGTTTTATCACACGTCGCTGAAATAGCTATTGTTAGTTTATATTTTCCAAATGTAATAAACTTATGCGACTATAAATGTATACATTTTACCTTATCTAACTAAATCATATCTGAGTACGCCGGTCACGCGGGTGTAAATTGTCATCAGCGAAGTAGGCTATCAAAATATTCAAATTTGTAGAAGGTATAGCAAATATTTTTTTCAAATACACATGACATTTTCGTAATAAATTATGAAATTAGCAAAACAAAGTAGGTAATAAATTAGGGAAAATAATTAACATATAATTTACTATAGAGGTGAAAGGGTACACGGGTAGCTATACGGGGGACAGGGAAGTGTCACTTGCAGACACCAGATGGGGCGCTGGACAATGAGCCCGCCTAGTTCCGGCTGATTGCGCACGCGTCATGCTTGAATACCGTAAATTTTGATATAAATGTGGTGTTTACTTTTTGGATACAGTCTGTTACGAGAAGATAGTGAAAAAACCCCACGAATATGGCGATAAGTCGTTAGCGTAAAATAGTGATTTTACTGATTACTGTTCACAAAAAGTGATTTTCAATATATATTCGATGTGAACATTAATATATTTGATACGAATAATTTATTACACTGAAAAAATTGAATTTAAAGACGGGATGGTGAGATATAGTATGTTTAAATAATATTCGATTTACTGTAAAACTGGACATAGGCACTACGGGGGGAAGTGCTCGTCTATCAAATACGTGGCACTGACCCGGTGCTGATTTAATTTTGGTCCACCGTCTGGGACGCTGGCCCAACATTAAACCAGCACCGGGTTATGTAACGTGCTGATGCTGAGGTGATGCCTGTACACGTTCCCGGCACGTGTACACAATACAAAGAATCATGCATGGGTTTCCATAGTAACGTGTGATGACAGTATTATACCGCAGACAACACGCTGTGTTGTCACCATCGACAGCACTGAGCCAATGCTGGCCCAGCATTGAACGTAATAGCCAGCATTGACCGTAATAGCCAACACGGCTTTACATCTGTTGGCGCGTGTCACCTTCCCAGAGTTAATAGTGATATTGATTATTTGACCCTTTCGTGTCAGTGGTATATAAATAAATCATTACATACTCAGACTCGTACGAATCTGATCAACAAATTGGAATTACTAGTATAGTGCCTACATCAAAAGTAAGTGCACAGATTTTCAATATATTTTCATTTTAATTCAAAGTCAGATATCAGCAGTAGATTCAAGTGCCAAAATATATCTGCGGTAAATTGGTCGCGTCTGACATCATTTCACGGATGTTATGATAATACAATTAGGACACAGAGGGTTAGATTGCCATCTGATCGACGAGGGTTAAGCGGGAAGGCGTTTACATCCCGGAAAATTGGCCCAATGCTGGCCCAACGCTGGTGTCGGTGGCATCGAGCCAGCGCTGGGTTGACCATCATATGCTGCAGATGACAATCCTTCCCAAATACGCCGGATTTGTCACAAAGGCCGACTTTACCGCCCCAGTAACATGCGCCATCACCATTGTTAAAGTGGAGTGACCATTATCAGACCAGCAGCGGAAGAAAACACACAAAGACCAAGACGGAAGATTGGCGAAATGACAATAATAGCGTGCTAAAGGTGAGTCTCTTAAAAGTTGAAGCTGAGATGGTTTGGATGTATTTATGGTTTTGTATAAATCCTATACGGCCTATACAATGCGCACACACATGCGTACTATAATATGTTCCGCACACAACACAGCGGACATATTATTAGATTATCTGATTCGTAGTTGACCAAATATTCATTTCATGCTGATCCACACTGGCCCCAAAATAATCCGAAATTAAGCATGTTAAGTCAACATCAAGTTTAAACTTCGGATTCTATACGTCCCCCCCCCCCTGTGGCATGATTTAGCATATTAAAGGGACTGGCCCACGCTAAAATCATCAAAAAATCGGTGATTTTATTTCGGGTTCTTAATATGACCATATGATGTGAACATGTACATAGACTAGAACTGCAAATTTTTATAATTTTTGTGCTGCGCATTCACCAGTTAGGCTAGATATTGAGACGAAATTCCCGCATTTCCTATTTTTGACATGGTTGTCAATAATTAGAAATCAGGAAGTTCGTCTCTATATCTAGTCTAACTGGTGAATGCGCAGCACAAAAATTCTAAAAATTTGCAGTTCTAGTCTATGTACATGTTCACATCATATGGTCATATTAAGAACCAGAAATAAAATCACCGATTTTTTGAAAATTTTAGCGTGGGCCAGTCCCTTTAATAAACCGAAAAGTTTATTTATCATTTTAAATCACCCCCAGTAAGGTGTGTAACAGCGAGAGTGAAGTCTTGATAAATGTAACGAATTTTTTTTTACAACGTCCTATGAAATTTGTAACCCAAAATCGATTATAATTGTATTATTATGATATAGACTCCATTCGCGCTTGTTATGTACACCATCAAATTCACCGAGACTACAATTTTAAGCTACACTGTTGCTTATACCTTTAGCAGTAGAGACAATGGTGAAACGAGGGAACATATACCTATGCCATGTATACTGGGTGAGAAAAAAGGAATATCTATATTATATGGAAATAACTATTATCAAGATGTCCCGATCGACAGCTTCATTTATAGCGATTGTGGTTTAAAACGAGATCTTAATTGGATCATTCAGATATATATTTATCTTTCTCTTCTCTGAAGGCGATCAAGTTGATATAGCGGCCTTATTAATTAGTGCAAGACGGCAACACGCTGAGCGCCCCATTTACTTGTGTGTGAATATTTAGACAGTCATCAAAATGAAAAAAGAAATGACTCGGGCTTTAGGCCACTTTTGTGTACATAGGCCTACAGGCTAAATTGGGCCAAGAGAACCTCCTGAGGATGGTGAGATGAGTGAGATGACACTGCTCTCCAGACACATTATTCAAAATTCAAACCCTGGAGGTCTGAGGCCGAGCACGCTACCTCTCGGTCACGGAGACTATCCATGCAATACTGAGTTTTACGAGTGGATGGGGAAGAAACATTTTGTTTCTTTCAAACCGCCGAGACCGGGAAACGAACCCCGAACTCTAGCATGAAAGGCAGCGGTGCTAACCACTACTCTTTTGGGCCCCGCCCAGACAGACAGTCATCAGATATACAGGTTAATTTTGCTTTTATCTTGTTTATACAAAATATGAATTTATCTAGAATAGAATAAATTGTGTAGAATAAAATTCACCTGATCGTTTTCTAAACAGATAAACCTCCATCATTCAAGTGTACATTACTGGTGATGACAGGCATATGTACCCAGCTAGACCAAGACCCCTAGACCGGCACTGCACCAACGTCTGGTGTTTGCTTGGTCCCTTTCAACCCTTTCAAGCCTAAATTTATCATTGTAATCTTCATACATTACAAATCGCGAACTGCTGTTGCAACTTTCGACCAGTAGTGAATAAAGATGTCTTGAAGTGCTTGACAAATTAACGAAAATTGCCATATATATTACCCGCTAAACCCTTTAATTTAGATTGAATCCTTTAATTTATGTTTGTTCGTGCTTGTTTAATTTCTGACAAAGATTTGCAAATATTGATGTTTAAACAATCATTTCATTCCCAATAACTGCGATTTAACCTGCTTATTTAACCGTTATTTGTAGGGAACTACATTTTCAGGAATACGAAATGATGCTTTGATGCATCATGAGGTTTTATAGAGGCGGAACAAGAGTGAAAAAGGGCAGGGTCACAAAAATAAAAACACCACGGTAACACCACGGTAAAGCATGACAACACGTGCTTACATCATCGTTCATGCAATGATCTATAGCACGAAATGATGATATTATTAGGATTAATTGCCGTTGGAGAGGGGGACGCCTATAGGATATTTACTTCTAACACTGCCTATGTCGTCCTGTTGTTTGATGATTGCAATTAGGTCACTTATTTTTTTAAACACCAGACTGAATGTTGTAGATAAATGTACGTATATGTGGAGACTATGGGCTTGTCCAAGCTATAATTAGAAGTGAAAATGGACGGAGAAGAACAGCGAAAACACGAATGAGTCATCAATACAACGCGATCAGCAGATCAGAACCAGCTTCAGGATGGTTGAATGCTTCACCACTTCGTCCACTTGTATGTGAAAAGGTGTATCTGCCACTTTGTGAAGTGGCAGATACACCTTTTCATATCTTAAGCGACGAATTATTTACCCCCGTGTGATCTTGACTACAAAAAGGTTGTTTAATTGATACACTAAGCAAGACGCATATACAGTGCTCCAAACTGTTGAAATGCCTGGAGTTTTCAGTGCTGTCTATGGTATTGTGCACTATAAAGCACTCTTGAGGACGTAGTCTCGACGTCGGGCTTCATTCCGTCGTGATATTTGCATGATTGTGCAATGTCATGCACTGAATGATCCTACCTACTTTTTGAAAAACACAACCGGTTTCAGATATAAATAAACACGTGATATTATTTAATCTTCTGTCATCTTCAACTCGTCAGCGTCAAACTTGTTAACCTAAATACGCAATCACAATTTTTGCTCCAGCTCATTTCTTTATATTTTTGCCTACATCAACATGATCAATGGCACGTGTCAGAATGTAAATTTTATCTATTATTATGATTATCACTCGCTGTGATTTCATTTACTCGTAATCAATACCTCATGTGGCTAAATCAATGTACACATTCAAACAACATTAATGTTCAATGTTGTGGTTACCAACTCGCTGTTACTTAATTCTACATTCATGAACCAATGCTGGTATTGATATCACACAAACCCTTTAGGTACTGGTGGTCTCGCACAAACTCTTTATATACTGGTAGTCTCGCTACGTGACCTACATTTTATCAGAATAATAGCATACAAGTATTTATGTCATTCTGCATTGTCATTGTGTAGATATATTTTTAGAAAGAAGCACGAAACCGAGAAAATGTCCTATACTTTTAACGAATTCACTCTATGTAATTATACATTATACATTATAAACGTTGATGCACAGCCCATTCCTTCGAACAGTTTACAACAATATATAATCCCAAACCGGTATTACCATCCTGTCAATTACAGAACTAAAGGACTTCATGGATGATTCGATGGCTGTGCATTTGTAAATGCTTTGAAACGTAGTACGAAACGAAATACGATATTGTGTCGCTGTGCGGCCGAGTTGTGGTATCCTAATTCATCCATGGGCAACAATACAATACTGGATTCGTACCAATGATAAATTACAATGATTAAACACCATCTTTACATCCGACTATTTGAATTGTTTACATTCACTTCGAGGCGGGGATTGCGTCTGGAAACCGACCCTCAATGTCAATGAAAATCACATTTTGTAATAAACTACCCCGGTATAATTAGTTATAAGATATCGTCCTAATACCGTCCTTATTGTGATGGATTGAAACATTTTTTTATTTACAAAATGAAATTAATTCAGACTGTGTCATGAGCTGCATGATTGAGAGTGCATGTCTATTTAGTTTGATATACTTGCATAGGCCTATTATATATTCTGTTGATTCCCATTAAAATGATTATAATGCCGTTTCAATAGGGCCTGTGCTCACTATAGGCCTATGTTATTCAAGGCTTTTACTTTTGCATGTAAGGTCAATGTATTGTCATTCTGTGATGTATCTGAATATCGAGTTTCCTCTGTATATTAGACACAGCAAACACATTGACCCTATGTTGTTCTAATGTTGGTCCGCCGTCTTCGTTAGCTGGGTAAGATACATGTATAACCATGCATGACAGTTATGCTGACAGGTTAGGGTGGGGTAGAATAAGTCACATGAGCATTTGTAGAGAGCGTCATGTGCTTTCTGCGCACAATTAGACAAAATACGCTCCCGACCGGCACAAAGTCCACAGTTTCGGTAGCTATGTCCACCCCTCGATGTCTATAGCGTAATACTTATTTAAGTCTATCGTAATGGTTTAAATGCGTACTAGTTAATCAAATTCATTACCTCTCTGATAACTATTTTAACCTACCTGGGAATATTGCTATAATTTAGGCCTTCAACTTGTGGTTAATGCATATAATTGTCTGTATTTACTTTTTACCAAGGTTTACAAATTTACAACAATAGTATTTATAAAGACAGATCGAAATTAAGAAGTTTTATACTTATTTTGTATCCGAATTATTAGTATATTTTTTTAAAAGCACGACTGTGTTATTGTATCGAAAATCACTTCGGTACGCATGACTGCAAATATGAATCATCTCTAGGACTGAGAATGTGTTGGGTCAGGTCATGTGCCTTTGTGTCTTGATGGCCGCATTTAACCTGACGCGGCTGTCAGCTGATGGGAGAAGTGTTCAACCCGTCAGACATGATACTGTCACAGACCACATAGTAGCACGGACAATCACAGGATTATAATATCTTGCACATTATTAATCAACGGATACGGGATATTTCAAGATTTACAGGTGGGAGATAATAACAGACAGATTCTTAGATATTGATTATCAACACTTCTCAGATAGTTTAGAAGATTAAAATTTAATCGGTGTTTCACCATGCTATTTTTACAGATCATTTCAGTAAATACACTGCCTTGCACAGGGGCCGATCCAGAAGTTAGAGAAAGAAGGGGTTTATATTGAATTTGGCTGGATTTTCACATTTTTTCTTTAAATCTAGGCGTAAGGCAATGATTTTTTTTTAGTTTACTGAGTTAATAAAAGGGGTTTGGGGCATCACCGGAAAAAATTTTGCGTGACAAATAACTTTTAGAAGGCAATTCAATTTCCGAATGGGGGTCATCCCCTCTAACCCCTCCCTGACCCGTCCATCTGGATCCATCACTGTTGCATACAGCAGTGACTGTTTTCTGTTTTCACGGAAACATGCAAATACTCCTTTCTAGTTTTGCACGGCAGTATTACATGCCTTCATATAATTAAATAACTGCACAAAAAGTTTAAATATAATGCGCGAAAAAACATGTGTTCAGTGTAGTCAAAAGATTATCTGATAACGCACAGAAAAGAAATATTTCTATGGTGCAAGATAAAGACATTTTATTTGTAGCAAGATAAAGTTGAGGGTAGAACGTGTGTTAGTGATATCTATGTTTTTTCGCCAATTCGAGTTTCTGTGAAATTCAGCCGCGACTTTTGACGGATTCTGACGTCGATCCCCGTATTGTAAGAGTAATCCACATTATTAGCCCATTAAATCACTGTTATCATGGTTATTGGGAAAGAAATGTGTGTTTAAACAGCAAGATTTGCAAATGTTTGGTCACAAATTACACACATAGGACTAATCTTCACGCACTTGAAGTTGTGGGTCGCGGTAGCAAGACACAAAGTCAAGCGGGTGAAAATTTAAATTATTTAATTTGGCGTTGTAAGGGCTGAAAGGGATACAAAAACATCAACCCAGGTAAAGCTGGTTAACCCGCTCACTCACAAACGATATGTTGATAGTTGCAGATAACACATAACATGTGGGACAGTATCTGTGTGCACACGAGACCTCCTCGATCACCGATATGAACAGTGTTTATCGCGACACGTTCAGCACGAGTGCCTAGCCCTTCTAAGCAGAGCATAAAGCCACCATTAGGGCCTACTTACCATTTCTAAAAACATGGTTCACTTTGTAGAGTAACGGATACGTGACGTTGATCTCAAGCGGGCTACCATTATATTTTCTCTGTATCACAGAAAACTCGAGACATTGCCACAATGTTGTTTTACTGTTGGGCCAGCGTCGTAGACGGTGGACCAACATTAAATCAGCATTGGTATGATCATGATGATATCTCGTCTTTGCTGGGATGTACTTTTTGACTTTTGACAATAAACATGATAAACATTCACCTCAACGGAAATCCAGCAATACTATCAACCCTTGTCCTGCTGGACCCGGATATATACGTTTTCAAGAAAGTTTCAACCCAAATAAATGCCACTGAAATTGATAAAATATTCAGTGGTAGATGCTCAGCTAAGGAAATATTTCAATATGGGAGATGTTTATTTTTTATAAATAGAAATATTTTTCGTCATTTGAAGCTGGAAATTGCGGTAGCAACTTCAGCTTCAAATGAAGAAAAAATAATTTGAAACAATTCAGCAGGACAAGGGTTAACCCTTCCAACGCTGAATTATTTTTTTATAAACCATCGAGAGCAAATATTTTTTTCAATTTCAAACCATTAGATCTTTCTGATTCATTTGAATACCTATGTTATGGATCTACGGCCATTAGAAATATTTTGATTCTTTCACTGTATGCAGGGACCGTCTTTTTACGTCAGAATTTGCCGTCTATATGGGTTATTATAAAAAAACTCACGTTTAGATCATTCCATTTTGCTTCGATCATATACTCCAATTGGATGATGTAGCAGGCTGTTCAACAACTGATGAAATACAAAGTGAGGATGTCTTACGTAAGCATACGGTGCAATAAACACCGTCGATGACTGTGTACAATATTAAGTGCGTATATTACTCAAGTACGTTGTTTATATGCTGTGAGAAAACCACGAACAAAGAACACGAAAAAGCATTCTGAAACTGTACCTCCTTTGTGTTTATTCAATGTGCAAGAAATTCATCCTATCATATGGCGTAGTTACAATGGTTACCTTTATCACCATATAGGGCTATACTATAGTATTTGACATTAACTTACCGAAGTACTTCAGTATGCCTATTTAATGAGATGATTAAAGTCAAATGTCAACTAAAATGAATACCGTGTACCCATAATACAAACGATTGAGCCAACGCTGGTAAACTACTGGTGGAGTGGTAGTTTCCAACGTTGGTGCAATGTTAGGCCAACGTCCTAGACGTTGGCCTAACATTGTACCAACCTTGGCTGCGGCCATACTTTTATATTGGTAATTACATACATTTGGTTTCTATTCAGCAGGTTTGGACATAGCGCTGCTCACTGTGGGTGGCTAGTCAACGTGAACGGCCGCGCTCACCTGCGAGCACCAGCCGTAATTTATAGAGCACTACGTCATCAGTACAGTGCCTAGCTTGTGAACCCTCACCCTCACCCAAAAGACAAAGACTTGCAGTTCGACCTGATTCCCGGTGATCGGCGCGGGAAAGAAGAGGTGGACTTCGCAGGAGCATCGTAAAGGCAGGCTGTTTCTGGTGGGAATTGCTTTCAGGACGGAGTGACATTGCTGTGCTTTACCACCATGTGTTACGGGGTGAGTATAGGGAAATGATACTTTGAAAGTTAATATTACACATACAAAGAACATTGATAGTAGACCCGAGTCAAAAAGGAATTTAGCTTGCAACATCACGCATGGCTTAAATATATGCCACCTGTTAACATCGATAAGGTATCATGGAAATAAATTGTTAGGTGTGTTGGGAATGGATGTCAAGAAACAAAACCGGTATGAGGAAACATATAACTAGCAGATGAACGAATAAAAGAAATGATTATAACATTACGTATTTCAAGGTGAAACTGTCTAATTTGTTGACGATATTGAGTATTGGCTGAACCATGGAGTTGACAGTTAACTCCATGGTTGAATTCAATATAGTTCACATGTAGTTCAAGCAATAGCTTGCAGTACGGATAATGGCATCCAACATTACCACTGATTTCTGAAAAGGAAATTTGCAGATTTTAAATACATTTCTAAAACATTTTTTTTGTTGGGATGTAGAGTAGTTGGTCTTAAACTAGAACGTATTTTTAAATATTGCCATGTAGTAGTGTTTCTTTCCTGCTCAATCGTAAGGAAACAATATTGTGGTGAGCCTCTCAGACCGCCAGGGTTTGAATTTCAATTCGTCTCTGGAGGGCAGTTTTATTTTATGTATAGCACCATCCTCAGAAGGTGTTCCTGGCCCACTTTAGCATGTGTGCACAAAAGCAGTCTAAAGCCTCTGTCCTTCAGATTGGTATTGGAAACAGGAACACCACTGAGAAAATAATCCCGTTACCGCGTTTTAAGTAAGTTTCCTGTATGTACTCTAAAAAAAGTTAATTTCCTTTCTTAGACTGTTTGTTTGTCTTTTTGTTTGTTTGTTTGTTTGTTTGTTTGTTTGTTTGTTTGTTTGTTTGTTTGTTTGTTTGTTTGTTTGTTTGATTGATTGATTGATTGATTGATTAATTGATTGATTGATTGATTGATTGATTGATTGATTGATTGATTGATTGATTGATTGAGTGAGTGAGTGAGTGAGTGAGTGAGTGAGTGAGTGAGTGAGTGAGTGAGTGAGTGAGTGATTGATTGATTGATTGATTGATTGATTGATTGATTGATTGATTGATTGATTGATTGATTGATTGATTGATTGATTGATTGATTGATTGATTGATTGATTGATTGATTGATTGATTGATTGATTGATTGATTGATTGATTGATTGATTGATTGATTGATTGATTGATTGATTGATTGATTGATTGATTGATTGATTGATTGATTGATTGATTGATTGATATACGTGCCGAGATACATACATTTAAATCACATCATAATAATCTAAGCAATGTAACAAACGTTTGAGATATGATCATGATAATATTAATATTATTGTAGACCCTGTGCACTAAATTCAGGCGGAAAAAGCAACCTGTACAACAAGCGGATATTTAATTAAAATGCATAGGGTGCAGTTTATATTTTAGCCAGAGTACTCCACGAAATTGTTGTTTTGACACAGGCTACTTTTCGTCACATGTTCCTGTTGTCTTGTGTCCACATCAATAACTATGGTTTTGGCAGCAGTTTGCTTTTCTTTGTGCGTATCACACATATTGAGCCATCACCGCCACATTTACCTGTTTGCCACCACTCGTAACGTCAGGTCACCTCACTTTGACTTCCATCCTTCGGGCGATTACTATTGTTGATGACCTTGTCGTTTCAAATTGACAGTGTAACAGGACACCTCGCCACCTTGGTATTAAAGGGTGGTATCTGCCACTTTTCAAAGTGGCAGATACCACCCTTTAATACCAAGGTGACGACCTGTTTGATATTATCTACGCAGCTGTGAATAATAAGAATGCTTCACAGAAATACTCCGCACGCTTAGGAAGACACAACTATTTAATTTTTAATTATAAATTTGGTCAAATTATAGTTTCTTCCGTAGGCGTACGTGTAGCCTAATATTCACAAATGATACAGGTTTTGTTTCTCTGGTGGTTACCTGGTTACGTATACATGGTATGAAACACTATTACTGCTTAAATGTACAAGGTAATAAAACAGAATAGATGATCATATATACACAAGGCATCGAAGTGAACATTTGAAGATAGCAAAAATGCAAACTTATGTATATTTAAACGGCCAACAAACTCGTTATGAAATATAATCATTATTATTGTATGTTTTGAAATAAAATACCAATTTTTTTAGATAACAAAGTAGTAGTAAATCCGCGGTTATTAATGGATAGAACATGATGCTGATGCTATCATGCTAACACTCACGAACTACACACAACTTAGAACTAAATCATATTTTTGAAAGGTTGGAGTGTTTGACAAGCATTGCAGGTCAATAATTGACCACGGCGGTCAGTGATAAGGGTTATGACAGGGGTCAGTCGAGGTGGTTATCAACAATCTGCCGTGCAAAGCCAAAAGGCAGTATCTGCTCACTTGACAAGTGAGCAGATACTGCCTTTTGGCTTTGCAAAGGAGATATTGGTAGTTTCCCAGGAAACACGAGGCATTGATCCAATGTTGGCATAACGGTGGATCAACATTACGCCAGCATTGGTTCCACTGGTATATCAACCTGTTCTGTCTTCCAGTTGGATTACAATACAACTCCCAATGACGATTTACCATGATTTTATTGAATGCCTTTTCTAATTTTCGTATAGAAATAAATTTATCTTTTGCAACGCTTTATTAATAATTAAACAAACAAACTATTTTTATTTTGAATATTCAAGATAATTTCCCGTAATTTTCAGGGATGTTAACATATCTTGAATAACTCGCATGATCATGATAATGCATGGTGTTTGAAGATTAGGAAGATTTATTTCATTAATAATTAACATGTAGATGTACCATATGTTAGTTGGAGGTATACGTGTATATAATTATCTGACATTTTAAATCCGACGTACCCCTGTAGCATAATGTATATATAACTTCACAAGAGCTGAATATGAATCAGTTCAGAAACAGCGTCGCATCTTTTTTATCCTGTAATTAAAAAAAGTGATTTTCACATTGATCACAAAAGGTAAACACAAATCTTTATGACAACCTAAATAACCATGATAACATGATAATATATCGTCATTATCTAAATATTTAATAAAAACTTTCGACATAACAAAAAGCTTTCACAACAACTTTAACAACACACTGATATGTTCATAATAATTATGTGCGACAACATAATTATGTGAGTTTAGAATTATTAGTATCATTAATATCGCGGTCCTAATTTTCTTGCATAATTATATTTCCTAACTGCCACATATATCGACTGTAATTATAATGATTTTGAATATAATTATTGTCAGGTCAGTCATGTGATTTGATGTAATTGGTTAATATTTACAACATCGCCATTTAATGTTGGAACAATGTCTGCGACGCTGACCCACGATTAACCTTTTCACTACCATACATGACGGAAATTTCCGTCGTCATTCGTCAATGAACGTAACCATAAAATGACACAAATTTGCGTCAAATATATAACGTACTACATTTATGTATTTTTCGTCATTTGAAGCTGGAAATTGCGTTAGCAATTCCAGCTTCAAATGACGAAAAATAGCACTCCCACACCAGTATATCTGGATCCTGGCATGCACCCCGGCCTGGAAGTCAAAGGATTAAGTAGACATTGATTCGATGTATTGAATCAACGCTGTATATAAATATTAAAGGATGCACAATTCCCATATGGTTACCAAAACAAATAATCTAAAGTTTTGTGTACCAAGAATAAGTCACTGGAGTTTGTCATAGTCTCAGCTTACATCGCTTAGTGACCACTCTTGTCGCGATTTTGCCACAAAGAGCAGCAATCCACGTGAAGTCACATTCATTCACTTTGCACGATTACACATTTTAGAGGTTGGTTTGATGGTGGTCCTCGGTCGTAGACGGTGGGCCGGTATTAGAACAATATTGGTTCAATTGTTCGCGCTTGCAGTTTAATAGGTCTAATTACATTGCACGAATAATACATACAACAAACACAAAACGTTAACGCAATGTTGGTCCAGAGTCTCGTGATTGCTGTACTGGGATATGTTCAAAGTCTGAGTGCGGTCAAAAAAATGCAAATGGTGTCTGGCCAAAACCATCTCTTTCTGGCACACCACTCAATTCAGCGGTAACCTGTTATGTGGAGCAACTAATTTGATGAATTCACAAGCAGTAAGCTACATAGACTGTGAGCTATATAATCATACCCATTCCTATATAACACATTGACTGGGGCATACAACGTACGTTAGCTCTCTTTATTCAACGCTGGGATATCAACGTGTACGATAAGATATGGTATGTAACCTAATTAGTATAATATTATTGCAGAAAAAAAATTGTGTATTTAAAATTAGTATATCACTCACTGAACTTTAATCTATGTAAACATGGTAAAATAAGAAATGCTACATCACTTCTGTTTATTTTATCCCGGACGTCTGATTTAGTGTACAGACAGGGTCTCGTGATTGTGTGCCAGTAATAGGACTCTAAGTCATACCCCTTGTGCCCATTATTATTCTGTATTTTGCGGTTGGAAACATATGCTAGATCAGTTTTTTTTGTTATAGGCCTACTCTCGCTCTCAATTATCTAATCTAACTGAAAGTTACATACTTCCATTAATGTTTTTAGCTGGGGATTACTTACTCTATGTTATACATGATGCCTATAGTTGATTTTTATTTACGTATAAAATAATTTTCCTCGCCCAAGAAATTGTTCCTCCTCTGCGCGCTTGTTCACTCTTCGTCTCGTCGCCAATGTGATGATTTCTTATTCGGTCGGTCAATCGATCGATCGGTCAGCCGGTCTGTCAACTGGCCTGTTCTTTCGGTATACCATCCGTCAGTTAGTCAGTCAGTCAGTCGGTCGGTCGGTCGGTCGGTCGGTCGGTCAGTCAGTCGGTCGGTCGGTCGGTCGGTCGGTCGGTCGGTCGGTCGGTCGGTCGGTCGGTCGGTCGGTCGGTCGGTCGGTCGGTCGGTCGGTCCACCATAAAGTAAAGAAAGACTTGTGTAGATATCATCACAATTATAAAGAATTGTGCATAATTGCATATTTTATATTTCCAGAGCTGTCAGTTTGATCAGAGCGAGGCTAGTCCTGGTGACCCACAGCACCAGCTAGATGGCGCTCTGGTGGCCTTCAGTAAACTACTGGAGGATATCAAGCAGCGCTACCTGGTGGCCTTGGAAACCGTCACCAGGGAGCCCTCTAAACCCATCCCTAGCTGGACCAAACCCACCCCTGCTTACCTGAGGAATGTGTTCACGGCCTACTATGAGATAAGCAGCATGCCAAAACAGACAGAGAAGATATCCCACAATTACGTCATCACACTAGCTCTGTACACAAGAACATCAAGGATAAGGCGCCTCCTAGCGGTGTTAAATGAAATTATGAATATACAGCGCACTCTGTCGATATGGTGGAGAACTAGCCCCGGAAGTCTAACACATGACGTCACACAGCATCTTCACAGCATTACCACCAATACAAATCAGGTACGCGCATGAATTGGTCTGCGTAATATTTCTGCTGTATAGCGGGGAACGCCGTCTGATGTGGTGATAATATGCATTATAATCAAAGAACTTAGATGTCTAGGTTCTTTGTTATAATCCGTAACTTTTCCTATAAACTGCGAGGCCAATGGTTGCCGTGCTGCAAATCGCAATATGAATTATAAAATCCACAAATTTGCGATGTATCAACCCCTGATGATTCATTTATTTTATAAAGTGCGTAACTTTGGTCATTTTGGACGCCATTGGACGGTATTCATGTAGCATAGTACAAGCAGTTACGGTAGTTTATATAGTACAAAAAATATATATACATGTAGGCCTGATATCTAAAAATTGACATCTAGGTCTTTTATTGCTACTATGCTATTACCTAATTTTGTGTTACTGATATCATTGTTGAATGAAGTCTCACCCATCCCACTACCAGTGATTATCACTACTGATTGTCAAGAAGTATAAATATTTATGTGTGTTGTGGCCATTTATAATGAAAAAGTATGGCCCTAGGTGTTAAGCTCAGACATATTAAGGCTAGCTTCTTCACATCTTGAGGTCTTTTAGACTGCACGAAAAAATTAATACACAAAAAAATAAACAATATTTTACAGATTTTGCGAGAACAACACTCCTAATCTTGAACTATATGTTTCAGATGTATAAGCGGGTGTACGACACGTTCACCACCACAGAGGAGACGAGTATCTCAGAGACTGAAGGTCTACAAGCATCTGTTGAGGTTATGGAGGTATCCGCCGATGACACGATGTGGTCCAGGGCCAACGAGGAAGGCCTGGAGGGAAAGATAGCTGTGCTCCACCAGGTGACTGAGCAGCTTCTGAGCGGCCTTGTGGCTCAGTTTGTCAGCATCCAGCATGCTCACCTGGTGTGTACGGTGGGGAGTACTGTGGGTGACGATGTGACAAGCTATGACAAGCAGGATATCCTCAAACTAAGGAGCACAATGCCAGAAAAATATATTCTAGAGACAGCATCAGTTGGTGCGTGGTAGCCGCAAATGGATACGGCGCTGACACACAGGCGTGTGACAGAGATGTGGTTAGGCTGCGAGATATCGCCCTTGGATATGAAAGGGTGTATCTGCCACTGTGAAGTGGCAGATACACCCTTTCATAGCCAAAGTGAGGAATAACATGGCTGCTTCATGAAAACACAGCCATTGAAGCTGTCATGTGGCTATGCTGCGATATATTCACAACATAGTCACTTGACTGTTTCATGCAAACTCAGACATGTGGTTATCATTGTTATGCAGCGTTATATTCTGATATTTGCAGCATAACCGTCTGTTAGTTACAAGTGATGATTATTTTGATACATTATCTTGGTGTATTAGTATACACGTTTATCGATGGCTAAAGTGCAATAAAAACGGACGCAGTTGATTCCAGATGTTGGACAAGCTTTCCAACTTGATTTATTTGTGGAATATTAATGATTACATATAGGCCTACTGCATGGAATGAAGGATTATCATGATTATGTATCGTTGTGATGAAGTATGTAATATGTCAATGGAAAAGACTGAAGAAAAAATACAAGAACTGTGTACGTAGTTGACTCCAGATGTAGGACAAGCTCTCCAAATTGATTTATATGTGGAATATTAATGATTAGGTACTACACGAAATGGAGGATTATCATGATCATATATCATTTTGACTATCTCTAGGCCGAAGTATGTGAATGGCCTATAGAAATACTGAAGATGAAACATGTAAAATGCGCGAACGTCAACTGCTATACATTGTCGTTGTTGGCAATGAACTCTCTGACTTGTACACGATTTCCTTTGTATTTCATATTATAATATCATCATGTGTGATATATATGTGGAGATATAGTTATTGGAATGAGTGTGGTTTTTTTATAAGTCCATAAATAATACACATAGAGCATACATACTCCTGCGCACTAACAACAATAATAAATACCTACATTTTCTAGCTAAATTTGTAATTGTAAAAGAACTGTGTACCATTATTCTGCACCCCAGTATTATTTTATCAAGCACTTTGATATATTCGGCTTCGGCCTTTTCACAGCTAAGAATGTAGAGCTCCGAGGTCTTTATCTTATACGTAATCAATGTAATGTTCAATCAGGTACCCGCTCATCTCACAAGCCAGAAAATTATGTGATTTGATCTGACAAATGTTTTAAAATCATTTTCAACATAAGTGGTATTACTTTATACAATACAACAACATAAAACATATGCAGCAAAATAACCAACATTTCCTAATCTGGTACATATATATATAAGTAAATTGTTAGATTTGGTGATGACAATATTTAAATTATAAATGTGAAGTGTGTGCGTATCGTTATACTATTATGATATCAAATGCTCAAAAAAATTCTTCAAATGAACTCTTTACTCGTTTTATCTAATAAAAACGGACCTAATATTTAAACAAAAGTAAAAGTTACTGTCATTCTTAAAAATATTAGGCCCGTTTATATCAGATATAACGAATAAGGAGTTTGAAAATTGTATAATAATAATCTATAACTCATTATCGCTCACACGGAGCCAAGCAATCTAGGCCCTATAGCAGTTTTTATTTGTGACAAAGATAATAATTTATTCACTTTCACAACTTCAGCGTATATCATCCTGTTGAAACCAAAAGGTCACATTTGCTATTTTAACACACGACGTTAGTGCGACGTTGAATCAACGTCATTGATGTAGATTCAACGTCAAAACAACGTCGTGTGTCCAGTGGGATTGCTCAAAACTGATTATTTTCAATACATTCGGAACATAATATGATTTTTGCTATATGTAAATATGTGTCCAAGTGGAATGATTGCTACATCTAAACCATTGTAATTAGGCCTAAACCTTCGGTAGATATCATTACATGTAATGCTGTTTATTTCTGCCAAGAAAAACACCACTGCCAATATATGTTTATACTCACCCAGCGGGAAATACTGCCGGCCTGATTTATAATATATATATATTTTTTAAATGATAGGTTCTACAAGAGAGGGCATTTGTAAAAGACTTTGTATTTGGATCGAGCAGTGTCGGCATTCTACAATAGCTTGAACTAATTCTAGGATCTAAGGCCAACCGTTTTGAAAATATCAGCCAAGCCATATGAAACGAAAAACACAATTTTGCTTAACATGTATGATTATGTTTTACCACATTGTATGTTTATGTCAAATATTTGACAAGCTAATAATAATAGTTTTTATATTTGAGGGTTGAACAGTTTTAATCCATCATGTTCATCGTAACATGGATTTAAATTATATATTGGCTACCAATGTGTACTTACTAGTACTTATGTTTTACACTACAATTATACATTCTGATCGTTAATGAATTTGTAGATTTACTTTTAGTTTTCATCGTTTTGTACTTTACCTTATTTATACAAAAGTGTGTTTTTTTTTTTACAATGATGTACAGCCATTAAAGAAATAAATGTATGAACACTAATTTTGATGCAATTTAATAGTTGTTGATTGTCTTAACTCCCAAGACATTATAAATGTAGGCCTACAACATAAGCATTCAGATGTTAATATCAAAGTATTAACCAACCAAAATGGACCCGAGTAGGCCTATGGTATGCTACCCCCTAATTTGAATAACAACTGAATGACGGAGGTGATTGGCTGATCTCGTCATGTGACAGGCTGAGCCGCTCTTCAATTGATCGGGGGTGGAGTACCATACTTAAGCCAATAAATCCAGCCGTCACAAATGGCCGAACTGAGAAACGAACATCATCAGACTACGTCAATGCGGGCGAAAACGAACACGTTCAGGACATAATACTGGACAAAACAGATTTCTGACGGACAGCGCTGAACCATGGAGAACAAAGGGTTTTATTCAATTTAAAATCATCATAAATGTCTATCCTCGCGCTGTAAGGGGTTACTTGTCCGTCCGACGTATCCGACAGAATGTGACATGATCATTAATCCCTGCAAGAACAAAACATTGGTATAACATTTATACAACGTCGGCCCAACGTCTTCGACGTTGGTCCAACATTGTATAAATGCTACACAAATGCTTCGTGGTTACTAGAATAGTAGACAATACACAGCTTACACGGTTGAGTGCTTAGGAAAAACTAAGTCGTTGATACGCTGTGATGCACACATGACTTCTACAGCTGTCAGCTAACTTCAATTGGGAATATAATTTGAGGCATAACACGTTACTCTGCTAACGTTACATGTAACGTTAGCAGAGTAACGTGTTATGTATTCAAGATGTTTTGTGCAATATTACTGTCAGATTCAATGCTGACATCAGTCTGTGAGCTACATACCAGCACACACGTTGACCCATTTATGTTTAAATGTTGGGCCAGCTTTGTAGACGGTGGACCACCATTGATACAATATCGGGTCAATGACTCGTGTTTGCAGCGAAATTTAAACAAATTGCATATCAGAAAGATTTTTTGCAGGCATAAACATGATGAAGTTTCTGTTAAAACTATAGAACATCTTGAACGATTAATATGAATAAAATTACGTAATTTGTGAAAGTTCAGGCCCAGATTGTTCTACTCAATCCAAAGTGTGGCAACCCAAAGGATTAAAAGCAATGGCACACAATAAGTTGCTATAATAATTATTATATATTAAGACACCGGGCAAACTAATATGGTTAATACTATAATAAGTACCTGTTAGTGTGTTGATAGACCTACTGATATTGGAGTGTGTCGCCGTGATCAAAGTGATTACGTGATCACGGTGATGTTCGCTTTCGATAAAAAAACAATAGTCATCGTTTCTTTCAGAACTGACACAGCAATAGGGCCTACCGTTACTCAGCAAACACGATATGTCGACCCAATGCCGGGGTAAGGTTGGCCCACCGTCTACGATGCTGGGCCAACATTAGCCCATCATAGGGTCGACTTGTCGTGTTTGCACCCAGGAGACACAAGACGTTGAATTAATGTTGGGTTAATGTTGGTCCAGCGTCGTTGACAGTGGTCCAACGTTAATCCAAATAACAAGCTATACACAATTAAAGGGTGTATTATGTTAGGTATCTTAGCTGACCAAAGACGTTGAATTAATGTTGGTTTATTTTGGTCCAGCGTCGTTGACGGTGGACCAACGTTGATTCAACATTGATTCAACGTCTTGTGTCAGCTGGGACACCTAACATAATACACCCTTTAATTGCGTCTAGCTTGTTATTTGTCGATGCGCTGATAATGACATACGTGTCCGATCATTGAGCTGAAGAAACCAGCAGTTGACCTTAAATAGCTATTTGTTCCTATCAGGTCGTGTGTCAATAGCCTGTTCTATTTAGTGGACTTACACGCACACATACCCGACCGAAACAGCAAACATAATGAGGTCAATAAAGTTCACAGTATAAACCTTTGCACTTTGTGACCCTTCACTATATAGATTCACCCAAGCAAAGACGAGATGTTCACCCAATGTTGTTTTAATGTTGGCTCTGCGTCGTAGACGCTGGTTAACATTGTGTTTGAATAGACACGATCGCAACTAAGGTTCCATATTTGTAAAAGAGCTCTAAAAGGGTTGTTAAGGCATATGTTTAGTAGCTTATGGTACAGCGGTTTTTATACAAGCCTTGCAGTTGAGGAAGAGCAAAATGACCGCCATGTACACAATGAAATATAATTTAATTGATAACACACCTTCGATTCCTCTATATTTTATATATTTTCGTATCAATCATATCGCTAAGATCTTCATCTTGGCAGTAGTAGCTTTAATTATTCAAATTTTCTATTAAATATGCAAATTTTAACCGACATTAGCAGAAAATGTTTACTTTGCAGTAACAATACAACCTTTATTGATAGCGTGATTAATCAGGTGTCTATACCCATATTACATGGTCAATGAATGTCCCAGTGGGCCCCCCTATGCATTGTTTTTCACCAATCTAGTATAATTTTGCTGTTACAGATATATGAATATGTAAATTTTGCCGCTATTAGCGGAAAATGTTAATTTTTTAATTCTTATGTAACTGTAAATGTTAGCGTGATAAATGAATAAATTCCTGTACCATTTTTTTATGTTCAATAAATGTCCCTGTATGCAAGTTTTTCACCATTCTAGTATAGGTTTCGGCCTGGGCAGTTGAAAATCACTTGGCCATAACATCCAATCATCAAATCTAATTTTATGCATCTGAATATTCTGTATATTTCCAGACCCCATGATGAGAAATGGACTTTATTATAAATAAAAAATAGATATGAGTTATAAATTCATCCATTAATGCTAATACTGTAAACATGTTAATAGTTTGATTTTATTTATGTGTCAAAACTGGATTGAAATATTTCACTAACCTATACACCTTTCTCACTAACAACACGCCACACAGTGAGCAACGCCGAACTGTTTCAATCAAACAACTGTTACACACTGTTCAATGACAACACGCCACACAGTGAGCAACGCCGAACTGTTTTAATCAGACAAACTGTTCACGCACAAACTCGTGCAAGCAGTCTATTAACCGATACACCGAATCACACAGCCTCGTACTGCACACAGAGCACTGTGTAGCCGGCGGGCAGAATATTTTAACGATATTACAATCCACGAAGCTTTGTTTCCCAATACCTATATTTATTATGGAAAGTGAAGCGCTCATACAAAAATATCCAGTAAATAGTATAAAGTACAAGCTAATGAGCAGACACTGATTAATTATTTGCCATAATAAAGAAACAAATAAACACGTGACAGCATGTCACCAAAGCCATATCTTTATTTAAAGGATGTACTGCAGTGTACTCTGATCATCATAATATTATTATTAGTAGTATTTATGCTATTTCATGATAACCTTGCATTTGCAACGAGCTTGCCCAACATTGACAAAGCTATGGACACAGAAATATTTGTGAACAAATGTGATGTTTCAGGTAGCTGTTAGAGATTATTTCTATCTGTGGCAGATGGTATTTTCTATTTTTAGGTGGTGAAATATGACATTGACCCGAATATTTACCAAATGCTTTGTCATGCGTAAATAGCGTCATTATGTTTTTACTAGTTGTAGATAAGTACTGAAGAGCTCAGATCACAACACTAACATTGTTTGACGAATCTTTTATTATCACTGATTATGTGTCAAGAACCATGCATGAGTTTGTTATTCATTAAATATATTATGATCATGTGTTGGTGTATGAAACACATAGATATACCTCATTGAACTCCAAATTTGAAATTTCTCGCCATTTTCCTAATTAATGTTATCATGGTTATGATGAAACTATAACTCTTTGTACTTAGGATCATGTGAGGTCATACTTTTACATATATGAGATCTTATGTATACTACGAAAGAGAGGATATATAAAATAATAATATTTTATAGCAAATACGCAATTTTCATTGTGCAAATTACGGCCTTTTTGTTTTCCCCCAATTTTAGAGCTTAAAAGTAAACATTCAGCTGGTATATAGCAGATTCGGATTCAGCAGGTTCGAATTATGTAAAAAACCGTTGTAGGCTACATAAGCTACTAAAAATGCCTTAACAATTTTTTTTGTAGAAATGGAACCAGACTGTACTGTCCAAGCAAACACGATAGATTGTTGACTCAATGCTGACCCATCGTCTGCGACGATGGCCCAGCATTGAACCAACATCAGATCGACGTCTCGTGTTTGCTGGGGTAATGGCTGATTCGTGTCGGGTTTGCTTAGTCTGAGTTTGACGTAACCAGGTGGGCGGGGGCCCTAGGGTAGTGGTTAGCACCGCTGCCTTTCACGCCAGAGTTCGGGGTTCGGTTCCCGGTCTCGGCGGTTTGAAAGAAACAAAAAAATGTTTCTTCCCCATCCACGTGTGAAAGTTAGTATTGTGGGGAGCCTCCGTGACCGAGAGGTAGCGTGCTCGGCCTCAGACCGCCAGGGCTCGAATCTCGAATCCTGTGTCTGGAGGACAGTGTCATCTCAATCATCTCACCATCCTCAGGAGGTTCTCCTGGCCCAGTTTAGCCTATATGTGCACAAAGGTGACCTAAAGCCCGATTCATTTCATTACGTAACCAGGTAACACATGGGTAGCGTCAGAGTTGAACAGCATAGTAAAAGCTGTGGTTTTGTATGCTGGTAGCAACAATTTCATGAAAAATGTGAGGGTAACCCTATTCAAATGATAAATCCACCTATAAAGACTAGCCTTTAAATCTCGACTTTCAGGCATTATTCCAATAAGATGTAAATCTGTATTTATAAAATAAAATAAAAACCATTGATCAAACAAGAACACATTAATTTTGCATGACTTTGATAAAACCTTTTTGTTTCTTTTGGGCGGTTTCAATGCAGTGAAGCACTGTAACCTCAACCCATCGCCACCTTCATACCTAATTACGTATCAATTGTATCAATCTTTCGCGATGGAAGCCCAAGTGATTCCACACTGTGCTGCATAATTTTACTTCTGTTTGTTCAATTGAGCCTTGAGGAAGTGGGTGTAATAAGTGCCAACATAGGAGTATTACCCCAATAACGGCACTGCCCTAAATTTCCTAAAAATATATGTGGAAATGATACTCGACCAAGTCTTTTCTTGTAGATGACTGAACCGCTGACAAGCTTGAAATTGATAAAAGTGGATACTGTAGATCTGGTAATTTTCGCGTGTTTCAATTTTCGCGAATTTCTGATTCTGGGACTTTTCACGAAGTTTAGAATTCGCTAATTTTTACTTGTCTTTAGTAGCGCAATTATAATAATAATTTTTCCGAGATTCTTGAATTCGCGAATTTGTCCTCCTCGCGAAATTCGCGAAAATTAAAACCTCGCGAATATTACCAGATCTACAGTATTTTCAATATTTTTTGCAAGTTTAACCTTAAAATGACTTTGATGTGACCTTCAAATGACCTTGGTGTTATGCACCAGTAAAGCACAACTCCTTCCCATGTTATTATTTGCTCATAAGCCAAGATTAAGGCGGTGTCTTAAGACAAACCTGACATTACAAAACATTCTCCATGAATTCAGCGGTGGGAGTGCAAGTGTGCTCAGGAGTTCAGTTCAACGTTAAAAGGGTTAACATGAGAGGTATACCCTCACCATGATTGCTGTTTATCTGTAGGCCCTATGTCTGAGGGAGAGGCCTATACCATACCCTCACCATGATTGCTGTTTATCTGTAGGCCTTATGTCTGAGGGAGATGCCTATACCATGCCCTCACCATGATTGCTGTTTATCTGTAGGCCCTATGTCTGAGGGAGATGCCTATACCATACCCTCACCATGATTGCTGTTTATCTGTAGGCCCTATGTCTGAGGGAGAGGCCTATACCATACCCTCACCATGATTGCTGTTTGTATGTAGGCCCTATGTCTGAGGGAGAGGCCTATACTATACCCTCACCATGATTGCTGTTTATCTGTAGGCCCTATGTCTGAGGGAGAGGCCTATACCATACCCTCACCATGATTGCTGTTTATCTGTAGGCCCTATGTCTGAGGGAGATGCCTATACCATACCCTCACCATGATTGCTGTTTGTCTGTAGGCCCTATGTCTGAGGGAGAGGCCTATACCATACCCTCACCATGATTGCTGTTTATCTGTAGGCCCTGTGTCTGAGGGAGAGGCCTATACCATACCCTCACCATGATTGCTGTTTATCTGTAGGCCCTATGTCTGAGGGAGATGCCTATACCATACCCTCACCATGATTGCTGTTTGTATGTAGGCCCTATGTCTGAGGGAGAGGCCTATACCATACCCTCACCATGATTGCTGTTTATCTGTAGGCCCTATGTCTGAGGGAGATGCCTATACCATACCCTCACCATGATTGCTGTTTGTATGTAGGCCCTATGTCTGAGGGAGATGCCTATACCATACCCTCACCATGATTGCTGTTTATCTGTAGGCCCTATGTCTGAGGGAGAGGCCTATACCATACCCTCACCATGATTGCTGTTTATCTGTAGGCCCTATGTCTGAGGGAGAGGCCTATACCATACCCTCACCATGATTGCTGTTTATCTGTAGGCCCTATGTTTGAGGGAGATGCCTATACCATACCCTCACCATGATTGCTGTTTATTTGTAGGCCCTATGTCTGAGGGAGATGCCTATACCATACCCTCACCATGATTGCTGTTTATCTGTAGGCCCTATGTCTGAGGGAGAGGCCTATACCATACCCTCACCATGATTGCTGTTTGTATGTAGGCCCTATGTCTGAGGGAGAGGCCTATACCATACCCTCACCATGATTGCTGTTTATTTGTAGGCCCTGTGTCTGAGGGAGATGCCTATACCATACCCTCACCATGATTGCTGTTTATCTGTAGGCCCTGTGTCTGAGGGAGATGCCTATACCATGCCCTCACCATGATTGCTGTTTATCTGTAGGCCCTATGTCTGAGGGAGATGCCTATACCATACCCTCACCATGATTGCTGTTTGTCTGTAGGCCCTATGTCTGAGGGAGAGGCCTATACCATACCCTCACCATGATTGCTGTTTGTATGTAGGCCCTATGTCTGAGGGAGAGGCCTATACTATACCCTCACCATGATTGCTGTTTATCTGTAGGCCCTATGTCTGAGGGAGAGGCCTATACCATACCCTCACCATGATTGCTGTTTATCTGTAGGCCCTATGTCTGAGGGAGATGCCTATACCATACCCTCACCATGATTGCTGTTTGTCTGTAGGCCCTATGTCTGAGGGAGAGGCCTATACCATACCCTCACCATGATTGCTGTTTATCTGTAGGCCCTGTGTCTGGGGGGGGGGCCTATACCATACCCTCACCATGATTGCTGTTTATCTGTAGGCCCTATGTCTGAGGGTGATGCCTATACCATACCCTCACCATGATTGCTGTTTGTATGTAGGCCCTATGTCTGAGGGAGAGGCCTATACCATACCCTCACCATGATTGCTGTTTATCTGTAGGCCCTATGTCTGAGGGAGATGCCTATACCATACCCTCACCATGATTGCTGTTTGTATGTAGGCCCTATGTCTGAGGGAGATGCCTATACCATACCCTCACCATGATTGCTGTTTATCTGTAGGCCCTATGTCTGAGGGAGAGGCCTATACCATACCCTCACCATGATTGCTGTTTATCTGTAGGCCCTATGTCTGAGGGAGAGGCCTATACCATACCCTCACCATGATTGCTGTTTGTCTGTAGGCCCTATGTCTGAGGGAGAGGCCTATACCATACCCTCACCACGATTGCTGTTTGTCTGTAGGCCCTGTGTCTGAGGGAGAGGCCTATACCATACCCTCACCATGATTGCTGTTTGTATGTAGGCCCTATGTCTGAGGGAGAGGCCTATACTATACCCTCACCATGATTGCTGTGATAATTAAAGGGACCCTTTGGGATGAGACATTTTCAATGTTGTCAATTTTGAAAATTTAATTTATATGAAGCCATTAAAAAGAGTGAAATAGTTGTATTTCCAGGTCGTATATTGCCATGTAAACAAAACAAGTCAGCAATATTTAGCACTTTAGATCACATATTCCCACGTATCAGACGGTAAGATCAAACCAGTCGCCGCTAATTGGTGTCTCATAGTCAGGACCCGGGAGGACACACCTGCAGCACTGATTGTCTACCCAACGCTGGGCCGATGCCATCAGCATGTGGCCCAATGCTGTGAAAACATGCAATCGTCCTTCAGGTATACAAATAGTTTGTTTGGGTTACTTCTGGTTTCATAGAAATGTTGATTAAAAATAAAAATTAATTGTAAAAATATGAAAATTCTGAAAAAAATAAAAAACATGATCCGTGGGATACATTACTTCAAACGAAAATTGATGTCATCCCAAGGGGCTGCTTTAAATAAATGCGTTATGGATGAGCGTAGGGCCCACATGTACAACACTATAACTTCTTAACTTATCAGTAGGCCGACAAACGATGCATTTACCCAATGTTGGGTTAATGTTTGACCACCGTCTCCGACGCTGTCCCAACAATAACACAACATTGGTCCTGGGACATTGGTTGAATGTAAGGGGTTTGTTGGGTACACATCACTATAGCTGTGCATAACCATGTGTATGGTGCTTTACATATGACTATTAATTTGATCATTACCACAGTGACATCTAGTATAATAAGCTGTGAAAATAATAAGGACCAAGAGATGAATTGATGGTGCTGTTTGGAATATATACGGGTGATCATGGTGCTAATAATCAGCTAATCGTGTAATAGCTATGTCAGTCGATATATTGATCGAACACGCAAACAATTTTAAAAATATACCAATGTACCAGTGTACCGCAGAGTGTACCGGGTAGGATCATGAGGATAGCCTACAGAGTAAGGTACAGTACATAGGTTGATATCGCACTGAGACAGTGTGCACAGGTTAAAGTCCATAGGCTATCTATAGGTTGGTAGGACATCATTTTGGTTCAGTTTTAGAAAGGTTCAATGTCACCTTATGAGAACAGAAGATGGAGTACAGCGGCCAAAGAAAACTTGGGGAGGCTTTTCCTGGCCGGTATATCATGTACTACAGCAGCCGCAGGTAGGCAGCTCAATTTTACTACTTTAAGCTGTTTAACTCTTTAACCGCCGGTGCCGCATATATTCGGGTTTCTATTTTTTATTAGCACATTAAGTACCACATTTTAAATATGTTAAAGATGAAATGTGATATCAATCAGCAAGATTTGAAAAGAGGTGACCTCTATTTTGTCAAATCGGAATAATTTTCACTCACTTGAAGTTGTGGATTGCGTCAGCGAGAAACAACTTGAAGTGGGTGAAAATTTAAATTGAATAATTTGGCGGGTAAAGGGTTAATAAAATTTATACTACTACTTACTACGAGGCCTACATCTACTACTACTACTACTACTACTACTACTACTACTACTACTACTACTACTACTACTACAACTACTACTACTACTACTACTACTACTACTACTACTACAGCGGCCATTGGCATCGGGTTTACTTAAAAAATATGATTGTGTAGGGCCTACACTATGTCACTGTTAGCCCACCCCAGCAAGCCCAATACGTTTACCCAGGGTTGGTATGATGTTGGGTCAGCGTCGCAAACGGTGGACTAACATCTTTCCAACGCTGGGTCGTATGATGTTGGGTCAGCGTCGCAAACGATGGACCAACATCTTTCCAACGCTGGGTCGTTTTATGCTTGCTGGGACGTCGTAGTTTCATTGCATCCTATTTATTGAATTATAAACATGATTAAATAGCCTACCCGAGTGCATCATGTGTAGGCCCTATAGTCATCAATGTTAAATTGAAGATACGAATATTTGCATTTTAATGGATGTTTGCATTTTTGATTGAATACATTTATGCAAAGTAGCTAACCATATGTATGATGACGCAAAAATTCCAATATTAGGCCCTATATATTCGTTACTCGCAAGTAACAAGGGTTTATCTGTTTCTTTGTTAAGTTAGCTAGCCATATTGCTGGGCTGCCCGGGCCTTCCGACAAGTGTCAATTGCTTTGAAAACTAGACACGAGACCAAGAGCAACAAACATCAAATGCCTGAGTAACAGCTAGGCTAAGCAACCACACTACGAGTACCCAACCCCAGCTCTTCTTCAGTTTTCCTAACGACTAGGCTACTTTAATCAGTGTGAAATATATCGTTTCTGAGCAATTCACCAGATGGCGCTTGATGTATAGTGCCAGGAAAGATTAGAAGGTCCCTGGCGCTAGTAACAAAACAGTATAAAAGGCCGCCATATTGTTTGGATTTCTGGCGTCTGTAAGCAAAATCCAGCACTGATGTTGACTGCAGTAGACGTTCTGTGTTTTTATTAGCACCTGTATATCCCCTGATAACGCGCTGTTCATGGTAAAATATGCCTTAAATCTTGAAACACTGACATATAGGCCTACTGGAACTTATATTTCACAAATAACATATATCATTTTTAGTCACCTAAAGTTATGTATCGCGATAGCTAGACACAACTTCAAATGACTGAGAATATACATTGAATAGCTCAGTGATCTAAGGGTTAACTTTTAAATGCTAAGTACGACAATTCGTTTTTAACTTGTTTTATTAGCCGTTCAAATTACTGTTATTAGAAAAGAAAATGAGTGCCTAAAAATACAGATTTGCAAATGTTTGGTATCAAATGAAACAAATATGTTAATTGTCAACCCCTCAAAGTTGTTGGTCGCATTTTTGTAACAAAACTTTATTTTTTACAAGTACAATTTTCTGACTTCACGTTTTATAAGAACAATTCCCACCACATTATTCATTGTTATTTTTGGTTTGAGCTATTTTCTTCATCTAACTTTCTTTATGTAACATAAGTCAGCTGTTAAAGGTTGAGACAAGTTGGGAATGGGCTTTGTATGTTTATACATATTAGCAAACATTAATTATTTATGCCTTTCACCTACGTTTTTGTAGTATTTTAAAATGCAGACTTTACGATCTTCGGTTATTAAAACACCCATATCTAGTCACATCCTCGTTAATTAAGTTGATCATTTTGGCCATAGATAAAAGACATAAGGCCACCAAAAAGATTTAAAGCCAAACCTGAAGCAATTTAAAATAATATATTGTTCTTGTTTAAATAGTATAAATATTAGGCGTTTGCGATACAGACCAAACAATTCATACACATTTGGTCTACAGTTGGACTACGGTGATAGATAGGCCTATAGGCTGGTAACAAAATTGCATTTTTTATGAGCGGGGGGACGGGATGTTAGGGGCAGCTTATTTTAGACATTAACCACGGGTATTCCTTAATACTTTTTTGGTGGATGAATATTAAATTTTGTTCTTTTTTTCATGGAATTACACGTTGTAGTAGAACTATGCCACTTGACAGGAATTATACCTTGACGTTTTTGATTCATGATATGTATTTTGCTATAATTCAAGCTCAAAATGTCAATTTCAGAGTCAAATATGATTTTTTTCAACAAATAAAGCTATGAACAAGTGTAATACCCCTGTAATATCAATTGCACAATTTATTGTTCATATTATTATTTTGATAATTCAATGTAGTCGTCAATCTCAAAGGTCATTGACAAGGTCAATGACCAATTCGAATCTCAAATCTTTAAAAATACTAATTAGGAACAGTTGTAATATCTCATTGTTGCTTGCTCTTGACTGGAAAATCCATTTGTGATAATATTTTGATGATTCAAGGTCATCCTCAAGGCCAAAATGTCAATTTCAAATACAATTAACATCATTAAGCTCAGGTGGATCTTCAACTTTTACAAATCATATACGTGAAAATATAGGACACTAAATGCAATATCGCGATAATGAACAAACAAGCTATTTCACTGGTCCAAACCAATAGAATTTAGTTATATTTAAACCAAACTTATGGAATTTTAAACAAATACGTTTGCTATTATTGACATGAAAAACCTTGAAAGATATGTATTCCCATTTTTAATCAAATGTTATAAATATACCATAACAGGTTATCATCACCTGAGTTTTTATTCATTCATTTATTTTCAGTAACTAACCCTATCGAAGTTGTTAAAATACGTATGCAGCTGGACAATGAGCTGAAGCATGCCGGTGTTAGAGGTGTTGTTGTTATAGCCAGAGAAGAAGGCATTGCCGGTCTCTACAAAGGGTGAGTAAATAACCCAGAAAACGCCATCCATTAAACCAGTGTTGTTTTAAGGTTGGGCCAGCGTCGTAGACGATGGTCCAACCTTAAAACAACATTGTTTAATGTACTGTCTTCGCTGGGAACGTTTCACGAAATATAAAAAATGTAAAACTTTTTTTTCCACTTTTTTCATCTCAGATTAATCCTGTTATATTACTATGTTATATTATGGTGCTATAAATTATTGTGTTTTAACATGTGTAAGTAGGGTGGAATTGAAATGTATATCATCTAAATTTAAACTAATTGACACGGTCCACCGCCGCCGCAGCTGTTTTTTTTATAAATAACAACAAATTAAGCTAGGAATTTAAAGATTAGAGTTAAACGTCAGCTTTATAGTAAACCCGGCTTTCAGGATACTGCCGATACTGTTTAACCCGTTACTTCAGTTTTCTTACTTATATTTTCACCCACTTAAAGTTTGTCTCGATACCGTACCGCGACCCACAACTTCAAGTGAGTGAAAATTACTCATATTTGTTTAATTTATTTTCAAACATTGCAAATGTTGGTGTTGAAAAGCACATTTTATTCCCAATATCAGTGATTTATCCTGTTGATGAAATGAATTAAAGACGATTATAGTCGTGCTTACTGCTTACAGGTATAAGTCTACTTGTATGCTTGTAGGATATCCCCCACCCTGGTGAGAGAGGGGGTATACAGTAGTATACGTATGGGAGCCTACGAGCCCATGAAGCAGCTACTGGGTGCTACTGATCCCGCTAATACACCATTCTGGAAAAAAGTGTGTGCAGCAGCATTATCAGGTACATTGTTTAAAGGGATGGACCACTTTTCGTAATACGCGGGACAAGGGGTCCCACAAAGCACCACGCCATAGACAACATAAACTACAGTCGGTAATCTGGTAACTTGAGTAATTTTCCAAGGTATCATCACTAACGTTTGCATGTGTGAAATCAGCTTCTACAGAACGATTTACATCGTGAGAACTATGTAATTTGTTATGCGATACCCAAACATTTCAGTCGGTAGCCCACTTGCCTGGCGAGCCCGGCCAATTTCATTTATGGCCGGGTATTGGCCAAAGTTCTTAGTCACGTGACCATCATGCCTGTGTTATTGAGGCCGGTGAATAATTTTCTGGGTCAAGTCACAGGAAATGCGTCAGAGTGGAAATACAATACTGTGGACAACTCTTCATCCGGGAAGTGACCTTTCAAAAATGCCTGAATTCGGGGATTACCCTATATTCATCTAAAAATAGCAACAAGTCACAAACATTCGCCACTGGGCCATACCAGAGGCTACATGAAGCTCGGCCACGCCGCGTAGTGTGGCTCTGGGAACCAGAGTAGTAGCCCACGTGGTTGTTTTTAATTTCGAAATGACCGACTGAATTACAATGGGGTATCGCATCATTAATTGTATAACTCTCAGGCTGAAAATTGTTCCGCAGAAACTCTTACACATATGGTCGATTCCCACGAAAGTGATGCATTTGGACCTTATTTTGAAAAAGTTCATTTTTTAAATATATAAAATGAACAGCGCCTTTATATTACGCTCTCTGAAGCGCCGCACCAGCACCTAATCAATAGCCAACACTTTTTTTGCTTTTGTAAATTTGAATTTTTTTAATTCAAACTTTTTGAAAAATTAAAACTAGTGTAACCCTACGAATACAGCTTGTGTTATGATATCTGAGTAAATCAATATTGCACAATATAAATATTTTACACATTATATCTATGACATAAGCTGTGCTTGCTATTTATTTGCTAAACCGAATTCATTGTGGAGCATGTCCACAAAATAATGTTGCTAATAGCAAAATAGGTGCAATAATTCAAAGTGCGTTTTTGTAACCATACGAATGCGCTTTCATGTTCTATAAAACGAATACTATTACAGATTAACACAGGCTCTTTTCTCTGAATACACTTGTGGTACCAATGTATAATATGGGCAAGGTAACGTATCGGAAAATTATACAATTTTTTTAATTTCTTCCATTGAACACTACGGGTTTTTTTAATTTGTGTAACCCTACGAATTTTCAATAAAGAAATGGCAGCTGTGGAATTCCATGAAAGCACACGGGGTTTACAACCTTGTCTAACAGAATAACCAAGGTACAGTGTACGTGACAGTCAGATTTTAGTGGTTAACATAGATATCTTGAAACGTTAGCAATGTTTGAATTTATAAGATATCCTACAAAATATCACAGTGCTATATTTTACTGTGTAGGTGTGGAGAATACAGGAGTTAATTGAATATCTATGATGCATTATCATGTCATGACATGGCAATATGTGGACGATATCGCTTAAAATATTCTTATGTAATAGAAGAGCCACCAGAGACTGATGATATTGTCATTCGTAGGGTTACACAAATGTTAGGTATTCGTAGGGTTACTATCTACAAGAGAAAAACGTTAAATGATTGAAAAATATATGTTGTTCTCATTGCAAAACAGGCCAAGAATAAACCGAACATCATAGCGACCACTTATAAAGTGTAAAACTCAACAAGCTAATAAATATTTCTATCCAAAAAATAAAATACATGTTTTTAAAACGTTTGAAAATTAGTTCAACTCACCAATGCAAAGGCAAATTTACTGTTAATATACTTTGTTATACATTATATTAAAAATATATCTAACGTGTATTCTTTTGTGTATTACAAATATTGGAAATATTATTTTAAGCATATCTAGCATCTAAAAGAGTTCACCACTCTGTGTATTCGTAGGGTTACCAATTTCACAAATAGCTTCTATGTTGTATAACACAGTACGAGTTTAATTGGCATTGCGAGACCTTCCTCTAAAAACACAATATTTTTCAAAAACTATATATACAAGCAAGCAAAAACAAGTGGTATTTAAAACGTGTCTGATGCAATAGCGCCATAATCACTGTCTGACTTTACCAGTTGGAAATACATACAATTATTTGACAAATTAGATATTTTGCTCAATGATCTATGTGAAGTTAATTATAACGCGGTAAGCTATTGGATATTGAGCAGTATCATACGGGAGAACACACATTTGTTTAAATAATATAATGAGCCGTCAATATTGCAGTATTGTGATGATTTTTCATAGGCCACCTAGATAGAGTAACCCTACAAATGACAGCGTAACCCTACAAACAAAGCTGTTATAAGCATTTTGAATCGACATAGAGCAACCAGTTTTACCCTTTTTTGTTTATTGTAGCTCTATCTGTCAAATACCTTTCACAAGTGAATGATACGTGTATATGTATGTATATATTTGAGGTTGACTATTAATTCAGTGACAAACAATAAATAAATTATTCTCGTAGTCCTCGTGCACCTTGTTGCTAAAAACTCTTTATTGCATCCTTCTCTGATTGTTTATTAATGTGGCTGTCAAAGCAATGTTAGTTATCGATACAAATGGTTCATAACACAACAATTATGTTAATTAATAGCCTTATTTTTCAATAAAATATAAATTTGTAACCCTACGAATACACTTTTAAAACCTATAAGAAAAACGTTTAGATGAACAAATGATATGAAATCATGATTTTAAACAAGATGCTCCATTTACATTTTAATATTCAACTGCTATTTCCACTCTAAGCCTTGAATTGAAAGAAATGTTATGTTTGACATGTCTTTTTTTGTATATTTTCTGAATATTGAATATTTGCAGCAAAGTAGAAGTTGGCTACAAATCATTGTGTGCAGTATCAAATTTTCGCAACTGTTATTAAACTGTTCTAAACATTACCACCTAATTGTTACCACTTGAACTGCTGTACTTTTTGCGCCCAAAGTTTTAGTTACATTATGGCATTTACATATTACATAATATGCATTCGTAGGGTTACTCTGGTGTTCAATAATGAGCATGAACTCCATTCCTGTTGCAACTATCATATATTAAGAGCTCGCATATATTTTTTGTGAAAGTTCCATATGTCTGCGATATTAACTGAAGAATTCAAGACTGTGCAACAAAGTCGTTTTTTTGCCGATATGCATCACTTTCGTGGGAATCGACCATATGTATGTGATGATACCTTGGAACATTGATCAGATCACGGATTATCAGCGCATGTCCCTTTCACGGTGGACCACAGGTTTAACAACAAACAACGAGAATTGATGTGCCATTCCAGCAAACACAATACGCTAAGCCCATGTCAATTTACTGTTGGGCCGACGTCGGAGACAGCGGCCCAGCATTAAATCGGCATTGGTTTGGTATGTGTAAAAAGCATGGCGTCCTTCACTTAATTTCAGAATAAGACAATACCCGGTAAAGAATTTTTGAATCATTTGTGCTATCTCTAGTTTCCAAGCTAAAATATCGTTATTGATACTCGTCGTTGATACTATTTCATTATAATTGTACATACTATTTCATTAAAATTGTAGAATGTCATTATCGTGATCATGATGTCGACGTTGCCAATCAATAATGCTACATCCAAGTCATGGTTTATACTTGTACATTACTGGGAGATAAAATATATATTTGACTTCAACATTCAAAGAGTCTTTCTCTTGTCCAATAAGAAACATGTGATCCGCCACATTATCAAAGATACTATATATTTAAGAACACATATTGTGACCACAGCCTCGTCACCACAGCCTCGGTCTTACAGATACAAGTTTATTATTTTTATAGCAATTTTGTTTTGTGACTTTATGTTGTGAAAGCATCAAAAAGATATATAATAAAACGAAGTGACTTTTACTTGCAGTCACAAGGCATGAACCACATTTGTCACAGTAACTGTTTTGAGAATGGACATAATTTATATTTATGAAAAGCTGGCGCATGCAATCAAAGATAAAAAAGCTCTTTTTTGTGTTGAAAGACTATGTTTTTTCGCGTGAACATAATAGGTCATTTTTATAAATTTATTCACTTTAACCCTTACAGCGCGTGGATAGACTTTAGTCGTCAGGATCTGACGTCTATAGACGTCAGATTCTGCCTTCTAAAGTCGATCCCTACACTGTAAGAATGAAAAATATTTCCAATGGTCGTAGACCCATAACATAGGTATTCAAATGAATCAGAAAGAGCTGACGAAGACATTTATGATGATTTCGAATTGAAAAAACCCCTTTGACCTCCAAGGTTTTCATAAAAAAATTCAGGGATTTTAGGGTTAAGAATACTGGCTGCCCGAGCGCATGGACGTTAATAGACGTGAGTCTGTGGGAGGGGCTTATGTGTGATGAGACGTTAACATGTGTATATGAGCAAGGGCACATTCGACTGAAGAGATGTCGGCGGGGATCTCGCTAAACAGCAATGTATTAACGATGTGCGCGAACATTTGGCGACAAAAAATCGAAAAAAATTTGGCTACAATGGCGAAAAATTTGTCATCAACTGCTCGCTGATTGAATAAATTTACACAGTGTGCTTGTCAGATGCGAGCAGTTGATGACTGATAAAGGTGATCTCACCCGGATGACGACTATATATGGCGACATTGGTGAATGCCTAAATTTTTACGAAACATTCCAAACGTTTTCACAAAAAGTTCCCCTCTTTTGCCAAAAGTTTTCCGTGTTCACCGAACGCTCGCCTGTCCGCCTGAAGTTTTGGAAGTGTTCTATTTCCCGGCGACTATTCGGAGAACCTCGAGATTTTCCAGGTCGCAGAAAACCCCTGAAAATGATGAACAGTTGGGGAATATTTGGCGAATACTTTGGCTCTATTTCGGACTATTTGGTGTAACATTTGGTGACTTTTTCTCTGAATGTTCGCTGAATATTCACGTACGTAGTAATTGCCACATGCGTCATTCAATCATCAAACAGTTTCTAAACAGTTGGGAAATAACAAATTAAAGGAATCGGCGAATAATTGGCGAAATCAGCTATCATTAGGCGACAGCAAGGTGATTGCTTTGACATGGCTCGGCAATCCCTAAATCTGAGGAGAATGTTTGTCGAAAGAGGAGAACTTTTGGTGAAAACTTCGGGAATATTTGGAGGAGATTTGAGAATTTCACAAATTTGGCAGCTAGTCTCCAATCTGGTGAAATCCCCGCTTTGAGAAGAGCTGTTTACTCTATTCCCATATTTAGTTGATATTGTACACCCAGCAAACACGAGACGTTGAACCAATGTTGGTTGAATGTTGGCCCATCGTCTTCGACGCTGTCTCAACATTCAACCAACATTGGTTCAACGTCTCGTTTTTGCTGGGCTACACTCATGTAGTATTATCAGTAATGCATGGACGTACAGGAATGGACTGTCGACTGACGCGAGATCATTGTGAACTTACAGCTCGCATGCGCAGCTAGGAAAAGGGATAACTGATTTCCGCTCTACCTATACATTGAATTGAATACATGTATAGACGTCAAATCATACCCAGCAAGCGCAAAACATTTTATACCACGTAGGCCCAACGTCTCCGAGGTCTGCTGGGTATGTGCTGCCAAGTCGCTGGCTGTATTGGACATAGTGTGTATACATCTATGATCTATTTCCACACATGTGCATTGACTGTTCGCACATTTTCACGGGAGAAGCATACTTTATGTGCTTGTATGTTTTATTCTTGTAATATTTAAATACTTTTGATGACGAAGCAAAAGGAGCTATTATAATTTATTCATTTATCGAATACATTTGTTACGATTTGAAAGATATTGATGTTGATCTGTGATTGAAATTGTGATCTTGCACAATGGTTATATACCCATGAAAAATGATCAAAAAGTACATGGTTGACAGTTTACAGCAGAAGTAAACCATCCCTTCTCTCGTCAATTCTCGCGGACGGAACTTCTTAGACATCTATCAGTGTTGTGGGATTTAAAGTTAGCTGTCCATGCTCTCTATGTCTATGTGGTAATGTTACTAACATATGGCCTACATATGAACAGGAATTATTGGCAGTTCTCTGGCCGTACCTATTGATGTGGTGAAGGTTCGTCAGCAGGCTGTGTTACCAGGAAAAACAGGCTACCCATCATTAATCTCAGCAATTCTGTGCATCTACAGAACCCAAGGTGGGAAAGGACTGTACGTTGGTACGGGTCCCACTATACAACGAGCCGGGATACTCACCGCAACACAAGTAAGTACCATTGAATCTTTAATATAACCGCTACATTGTACAGTGATGCAGGTTATCTTATTTAAAATTTTACCCACTTGAAGTTGTGTCCCGCCACCGCGACCCATAATTTCAAATGGGTGATATTTGACATATGCCGACCTACGACCACACTGAGCACACTGTTGAATCTCTTCCACAGATGCCCACAACGATCACACTAATCACCAGATCACACGCTGTTGAATCTCTTTACACAGTTGCCCACATATGACCACATTAAGCACACGCTGTTGAATCTCTTCACATATGCTGACATATGACCATACTAAGCACACGTTGTTGAATTTTTTGTTTACACATATTCTCACATATGACCACACTAAGCACACGCTGTTGAATATTCTTTACATAGATGCCCACACATACGACCACACTAAGCACACGCTGTTGATTTTTTTTTCAAAGATGCTCACATATGACCACACTAAGCACACGCTGTTGAATCACTCTACACTGATGCCCACATCTAGCCACACTAAGCACACGCTGTTAAATCTTTTTTCACAGATGCCCACATACGACCACACTAAGCACACGCTGTTGAATCTGGGTTGGATGCAGGAAGGGCCCCGTCTACACGTGGCCTGTTCCATCCTGGCGGGCCTTATGTGCGCCGTCACGACTACACCAGTAGACGTCATCAAAACCAGACTGATGAACCAGAAATATAAAGGTACCTTCACATCATCCTCTGCCAGCACGAGGCGTTCATCCAACATCTAAATAACATTGGATGAACGCCTCGTGATTACTGAGATCTTAATGTATTTTACGATTTGTATCTAAGAATATTTATATTTTAAAGGGACATGCACAGGTCTAAAATCATCAAAAAATCGGTGAATTTATTTTGCTTCTAAATATGACCATATGATGTAAACCTTATGATGTAAACATAGTAATTTTTGTGCTGCGCAGTTAGGCTAGATATAGAGACGAAATTCCTGAATTCTAATCATTGACAACCATGTCAAAAATAAGAAATACGGGAATTGCGTCTCTATATCTAGCCTAACTGGTGAATGCGCAGTAGAAAAATAAAAAATAAAAATGTTGTTTTAGTCTATGGACATGTTTACATCATAATGATGGTCATATTAAGAAGCCAAAATAAAATTACCGATTTTTTTATGATTTTAGACCTGGGCATGTCCCTTTAAGCTAACTGTTATTGATATTGCTAATCCATATCAAAATTATATATAATTCAAGCATAATTGACATTTTAACTGTAGTCAAGTTTGTTTATCACGTCGTTTTTTCTAATTCAGTTTCTAATTTTATTTTTAGATAAATATGCTAATCAGTGGACATGTGTGATGCAGACATTGCGCGCAGAGGGTGTTTTGGGACTATACAAAGGATTTACACCTTGCTGCCTGAGATTTGGAACACATTCACTCATTTCTTTATTTATGTTTGAAAAGTTAAGACATATGTCAGGGATAGATCCTATATGATTGAACCATTCAACTATAAATAATGCCGAGAAGCACTGTGCACACATGTCTACATGCAAGAGATGAAATATAAGATCTTTTTTTCTCATTATTTTGGGAAATTAAACAATAATGTTTTTTTTTACAGAGAGAATTAATAATTCCATCTTTCGGTTTTATAAAATGGTATGCTTATATAGTTACTAGGACATGAAAGTTGATGCTGAGAAGGGAGCGAAACATCCAGTCTTTTTTTTTACTGGATTACCACAAAATATTGAATGTACCATATAAGTATTATTTGAAGAAAGAATTTTCATCTATAGCATATTCTTTGTTCGTATATTCCTCTCAGAATTAGTAACGCATCACCATACTTATATTCATTGAATAACTGGTGTAAAGTGAATTATAGATTTATATTCTCTTCATATACGCTCTAAAACACCGTACATTTATTCGAATTTAAAAAGCTAAATTTGTCCTTGATAAGATCTGAGTTTGAGTTCTTTCGTTACATTGCGCCTCTGTTTTAACCGGAGTGACGGGATCTTCCCAACACGGCTTTTCTCTCGGCCTTCTGAGCTGAGTTCACTTCCGTTTGTTCTCCTCTGAGCATTGTCTTTTTTCTGGCTCTTTTTCTGTCTCTCCCCCATTTTATGTGTCACATACAGTTCTGATTTCTTTATCACTTCCAGCAGTGCCATCATGTCATCCATCAGATCTTCAGTCTCATACGTGCTGGTCGCCTCTGTGTAACGTTTGTACCAATCTGGCCAGAAACGATTGCTTGACCACTCAACCTTCTTCGCTCCTGAAAACAGACCAATAACCCTAAAGCCCTTACAACGCGGAGATTGACTTTAGTCGTCAGACACTGACGTCTGTAGACGTCAGTTTTCTAAAGTCGATCCCGCACTGAAAGAAATAAGAATATTTATAATGGCCGTAGACCCATAACATAGGTATTCAAATAAACCAGAAAGAGCTAATTAGGACATTTTTGCTGATTTCAAATTAAAAAAACCCTCTTGTTCCACGTGGTTTGCATAAACATATTTCAGCGTTGTAAGGGTTAACCCTTTAACCGCCAAATATTCAATCTGAATTTTCACCCACCTGACGCGATCCACACTTCAAGTGAGTGCAAATTATTAAGATTTGACAATATGGAGGTCAACTGTTTTCAAATATTGCTGATTGATGTCACATTTTATCTTTAACATGTTTAAAAGGTGGTACTTAATGTGCTAATAAAAAATGAAAATCCGAATATATGCGACACCGGCGGTTAAAGGGTTAAAGCGGTATAAGCCATGGAGACCAAAGGTGTTTTTGTCAATTTGAAATTGTCGAAAAATCGTATAGTTAGCTCTTTCCGCTTCATTTTAATACCTATGTTATAGGTCAACGACCATTGTTATTTTTAATGCTTTCAGTGCGGGGATCGTCTTTATACGTCAGAATCTGACGTCTGTAGACGTCAGATTCTGACGTTTAAAGTCGGTCCCCGCGCTGAAAGAATTAAAGCTATATGTGCATCTGATATTTTTTTAATGTAAATTTCATAGCACAACTAAATACACGTATTTACTTATATCAACATGTTAAGGAATACATGGCTTACCCCATTTTTTATTGTTCTACACCTATTATTATGTTTCATGAATAATTACATGTATCACAATCAATTTAATTTCCTAGCTGACTGTTTTGACAAACTGATGTGTGTTTTTTTCTGATGATTTACAGGGCTATACTCATGACAGAGCCACCTGGCATTTCAGATGACGCAATCATTCACATCAATTCATGAAACTGATTCATATCATTATACATGTTGCATTTAAATAAAAATGCTCTATTTTTGTAGCTGTCTTAACAATATGGTATGTCTTCAGGTGTAATATTAACCCTTTGTCTGCTAATCACGACAAAAGTCGTTTCCAATCCACATTTTTAGCCGATTAATTAATTCACTGTTATTGGGAATGACTGTTTTAAGATCAAGATTTGTAAATATTTGGTCCCAAATTAAACAAATATGAGTCATTTTCAACCACTTGAGGTTGTGTTTCCCGGTAGTGAGACACAACCTGAAATGGCTGGAAATTTAAATAGAATAAATCATTTACTTCACTGGAGACATATGGATGACATATACGACAATAGAGGGCTCCATACCACTATGCATATACATACTTGTGAGATTTTTGAAATACACGCCTTATCTATCTACATTTGATTTTTAATTACATACATTTTTGAATGCATATATTATGTCGTGTACAAATAGCATACAGACTGATAATATTTACAGCTCTGCAAATGCTAAGGATAGTATTAAAAGCGAAGAGTAAGAAAAGCAAGTGTGTACACTTTTATCAGAATTTTTTTTTTCAAACATTATGAGTTCTAATATTAAGATTACTGATGTGGATGGAAATAAACAGTAGTGAGCCTTTAACATGTTTAAGAAATGAAATGAAATGAATCGGACTTTAGGCCACCTTTGTGCACATATAGGCTAAACTGGGCCAGGAGAACCTCCTGAAGATGGTGAGATGATTGAGATGACACTGTCCTCCAGACACAGGATTCGAAATTCGAGCCCTGGCGGTCTGAGGCCGAGCACGCTACCTCTCGGTCACGGAGGCTCCTCACAATACTAACTTTCACACGTGGATGGGGGAAGAAACATTTTTCTTCCTTTTAAACCGCCGAGACCGGGAACCGAACCCCGGCCTACTGACTTTCACACGTGAATGGGAGGAAACATTTTTTGTGTTTTTTTCAAACCGCTTTGAGACCGGGAACCGAACCCCGAACTCTGGCGTGAAAGGCAGCGGTGTAAACCACTACCCTAGGGCCCCCGCCCTCAACATGTTTAAGAGCAGTCTAAGCCTTCTATTGAAGGCTTACATTGGATTGTTTGAAATAAATTATTGTTCAAGACAATAATTACAGCCAATTCTAACCGCTCAGTAATTTAAGTCACAATTTATGTCCCCATCGATGCACATTTTAATACCATTTTTAAGAATTAATTACAAGACGTCAACCCAAGGGCGGTGTAATGTTAGGTCAGCGTCTGCGACGCTGGGTCAACATTAAACCGCCATTGGGTTACCGTCTACAGTCTGTTCACCAGATCCTGGGAGTAGCCTTTCTCCAATTTGCTCGGTCGCTCTTTAAAAATTTTAAACAAAATTTTTCTCGGATCATTTTTTCATCTCCCCTAACATCTATGAAAATTTGGTGATTTTTTTGTGTATTAGACCATTTGGCATGTAATAAATTTTCAAAATTACAGCTCTTTTTAACACCTTAACCGTGAAACAGGAATTCTATTACATACCAAATGGTCTAACTTCCAAAATATAGAACAAAATTGCACCAAATTTTCAGGGGAAGATAAAAAATGAACCGAGAAACATTTTGTGAAATTGTTTTAGAAAGCGACCGAGCAAATAGGAAAAAGGCTTCTCGCAGGATCTGGTGAAACAGACTATCAGTGCTCAGCACAGACAAGAAATAGGTGGGGACATTTGTTTCACTACCCTGGAAAAAATGGAGACATTTGACCTCTTAAGTGCGTAATTAGCGCTCAGTGTTCAGCACAGACAAGACATAGGTGGGGACATTGTTCTCAAGTACCTGGAAAAAGTGACATTTGACCTCAAAGTACGTAATTGACGCGATATCGCGGCCTGTGCTGAGCACTGGACTATAGACTCTAGTGTTCACCAGGTACTCACGGTCATGGAGATACTGTCGCACCTCGGCATACTGCTCCTTCAGATCTGCTCTCACAGCTTGAATTACCTGCCTCAAGCGCCTCTCCTCACGCCGAGCTTCTTCTATCTCCCGACTTAACTGATCCTGACACAAATCCTGATGTTTGATACGTCTGCAGTAAACAATCCATGGCGATTATTATTATTATTATTTTAACTATTATTAGTTGTTTTTGAGGGGGGGGGGGGTCCTACATTGTTAGACATGCTAGAGACATGATAAAGTTCTTGGGAAGTTAACCCTTTACCCCCGGTGTCGCATATATCCGGGTTTTCATTTTTATTGGCACATTAAGTACCACCTTTTAAACATGTTGAAGATAAAATATGACATCAATCAGCAATATTTGAAAACAGGTGACCTCCATTTTGTGATATCTGAATAATTTTCACTCACTTGAAGTTGTGGATCGCGTCAGCGAGACACAATTTCAAGTGGGTGAAAATTCAGATTGAATAATTTGGCGGTTAAAGGGTTAAATACTTACAGACGGAAAAAGATTCTCACTGGCTGACGCAGTGGTATCGTGAGTCGACAGCTTCAAATAATTTACATGTACCACTATATGGGGCATATTATCACTTCTGAGCTGAAGTGGTGAAGGGTCCTATCTGTCCCTAATGAGTAGAGTGTTACATGAGATCCTTTACTTTACTATATCTTTTAGCTCTGGTGTGGTGACCCTTATCATGTACTACATAAAAATGATATGTAATTGTAAGCGTTCTCTTGTCATGTTGTTTTGTTTATGAAAATGTATTATTTGTATTTTGACCACGTCTACTGAACAGTAATGTTGGATAATGTCAATAAAACTTCTTCTTCTATAACACTGACAGTTATGCTTTACACCAAGAATATCATACCCACTCTTAAAAGTTGTCTTATGCAAGTTATTCCGGTGTTACAACTGACAAATATATTCACAATTTTGAAAGCAAGAAACAAACAGATGTTGTTGTAATTTAGAAATGCATTTAATGTTATCAACGCCTCTTACACAAACTTGACCATTAGGCATTACGGAATTCGTGGGACAACTCGAAATTTGATTAAAAAATTTCTGACCAATGGAACCCTAAAAATAGTAGGCCAAGTCGATGGCAGCTCTTCAGAATGCAAAATCCGGTGTGCCCAAGGGGCCTGTTCTACGCTTTTTGACCTTGACCTAGTCTATATGACCTCCCTTCCACGGTCTTCTAACAGGTTCGTCTCTTAGCAGATCACTGGGGCGGGGTCCCTAGGGTAGTGGTTAGCACCGCTGCCTTTCACGCCAGAGTTCGGGGTTCGGTTCCCGGTCTCAAAGCGGTTTGAAAAAACACAAAAAATGTTTCTTCCCCATTCACGTGTGAAAGTCAGTATTGTGGGGAGCCTCCGTGACCGAGAGGTAGCGAAATGCTCGGTCCTTAGCCTTAGGGGGTCCAGGCTGGAATTTCAGTACAAAACCAAAAAGTCGAAACATAGCCAACGTTTCATCAACAGGCTTGGTGTTTGCCTTAGCGACTCCCTGAAAAGGGAGGCCTAGGCCACATAAATAAAATTACGAGTAAAGCGCATCCCATTTTTATCCCTGGTTAGTTTGGTCCATATAGACTATAGACAGATTCACATTGACCGTGGTGAATGAATTTCGCCGATTTCTTGGTTAATTCTCAACCAATTGTCATGAAATTTTACACACACTAGTCTATTTCCCATTCATGTCGTGACTACCCTTGAAATTTCGCGAAGTTTTGATACGTATTTAAGAAGTTAGACTATTTGACATGTAGTCTAGTAAATAAATAAAAATGTTGCCCTCTATAAACCCCTTTACTCATTATCTTCGTCTCAGAATTTTATTACATGTAAAATGGTCTAACTTTTAAAATACTTATCGAAACTTCGCGAAATTTTCAGGGTAGTCACGACATGAATAAACAATAGACTATAGTGTGTGTAAAATTTCATAAAAATTGGTTAAGAATTGACTAAGAAATCCTTGAAATTCAATAATCCTGGTTGATGAATTTAATGTGAATCTGACCATAATCCCTATTTAAATTTATATGGCCATATTACTATTTTCTATTAGACTCTATTATGGATATCATAATCATAACGTCCCGCTAGCTAAAATAAATAATAAAATAGCATGTACCAGGGCTAGAGGTGTCACTGTGTATACTAATTAAATGAAGATTTTCTACCTTTACCTTTTTATTTGTTTGATATGCTCCTCGATATGACCCTGTGTTATTTCCTTCGCACTTAATGTCTGCGTCCATGACTCCCGTGTCGTGGGAGACGCCATGCTGGAAAGGTGGGCAATGAAAACTTAACATAAATTTAACATAGGCAACATTTATGACGTCACTGATCAACATATACAGGTATAGAATAGAATTCGAGACGAACTATGTCTATGGTGATAGAACTAATTATATCTGATAGAATATTTAAAAATAGATTGATAGACCTACCTGTAAAATGATTATCCAAGTTCACAGATGCATAGAATATATATATTTTTTGTATTATTATCAGTTATATTATCAGTTATAATATGTTCTAGAATGTTTATTGAGTGGGTAGTCTAAAGTTGAATTTTAAAACGTAAATTTCATAGGACCTAGATCTATTTGGATCTTAACTGGATAGAAACCGTCTGAGTCGAAACAAAAACTTCCTATAAAAACAGCGATGTATCTAGCATCCATTATCTGATAGCATAGTTGAACACGTGATATGGATATAATCATAGATATATATACAAATCACGTGAGTGAGTGAAAATTATTCAGATTTGACAAAATGGAGGTCAACTGTTTTCAAATATTACTCATTGATGTCACATTTTATCTTTAACACATTTAAAATGTGGTACTTAATGTGCCAAAAAATAATAACAACCTGAATATATGCGGCACAGGCGGTTAAAGGGTTAGAGGAAGTGGGTGGTCATGATTCGCTCAGTAAAAATGTGGGCGCACTGTGCAATGGCCCGCATGTGTAGCATGGTCAACGTCCACAGGAGCGGGGTCCGCCTCAATGTAAATATTATGGTTCAGTGAAGCCCAAGTAACCGGCTGTCTTAATTTACCACACGCCGGCCCGATGGCTCATTCGGTCCGGTTATGGCTACTGATTTCGAATCACGGTCGGGTCGAATGTTTCTCAGTGTGGTTATGTATGTACAGTGATCCAAACTGTTCAAAGGCCTGGAGTGTGCACTGACGTCTATGGTACTGTGCACTATAAAAAAAACCCCTAGAAGTCGTTCGATAAGAGTAGGGCATATAATAATATTATCTTCCTTCTGTCACGATATTGCCATGATTGTGGCAAAAACGACTTAAAGCAATATCAATGAATATTAACTCACTCTTCCTTAATCTACCACACAAATATTCTACAATATTACCAGTATATACAACAACAAACTCAAATTTGAAATTATAAGGGCCCAGAATGTGATCACTTTGATAGAGCACCCTCCACCCTCCCATGCTTACTTTCGCCGTTTCACTTCGAGTTTCCCAAATATATGACAATCGCTCTGCGAAATATAAATAATGTGAAAAGGGAGTGAAGTTCAACGACACAATGACATCGGCCTGCAGGCCTACCACGCTTGAAGAGCTATCCGGTATTATCGGAGTGATTGACATGGTTATACTGCATCTAATTGGTCGAAATTTTGATCTCGACCAATCAGATATCCAAGAACTGGTTTAGCCGTTTCGAGAATATCGGTCTGCTATCTGGTACCAACAAACAAAGTTAGGCCAGTAGATATACTAAGGGTGTCACAGACACGTTCTTAATGCCGAGCAAACGTTTTGCCTGGCGAGCCCGGCCAATTTCATTTATGGCCAGGTATTGGCCACGTTTCTTAGTCACGTGACCATCATGCCTGTGCTATTGAGGGTGGTGAATCATTTTCTGGGTCAAGTCATAGAAAATGCGTCAGAGAGGAAATACAATACTTGTGAACAACTCTTCATCCGGGAAAGTGACCTTTCAAAAATGCCTGAATTCGGGGATTACCCTATTTCATCTAAATAATAGCAACTAGTCACAAACATGTCGCCACTGGGCCATACCAGAGGCTACATGAAGCTCGGCCACGCCGCGTAGTGTGGCTCTGTGAACCAGAGTAAGCAAACTTTAAGCGACGACTTCACATCTATATTTAAAATATAGCCAACGTCTAATGTCAACTATTAAAGGCTGAACTATTTGTATGTAAGCCAAGAGACCAAAGTTGTTTTTTACAATTTTTGCTCTTTCCGCTTCATTTTTCGGCTGTCTAGTTTTACCATCTTCTTATCTACGGGAAAACTTATACCCTGTGAGAGGCTGGGTCTTACACAAGTTCAATAAAGATATGTTTCGATGGTGTGATAAATCATATTTTCAGAAACACATTTTATGTAATTTATTTTGTCATGGTTAGCATTAGTGATATTGAGCTTATTGCTGTAATTACATGTACATGATATATTAATTAGAAGTTTATGAAAAGCTATCCATGAATGGGTCTAGAAAAATTCAGTGAATTGAAATTGTCTTTGTATGAAAGCAGGAGAATCGTTATGCTTCACTGAAAACTAGAACCGATATGTACATTGCGAAGACCCAGGCTACTCACGTGGACGTTGATCATGCTGTGCATGCGTGCTATTGTATTGTGCGCCCACAATGTTTACTTACTAGTAGCGAATCATGACGTCCCACCCATTTTAACCCTTTAACCGCCGGTGTCGCATATATTCGGGTTTTTTTTTTTTCTTAGAACAAGTACCACCTTTAAAACATGTTATAGATAAAATGTGACATCAATCAGCAATATTTGAAAACAGTTAGACCATCCATTTGGTCAAATCTGAATAATTTTCACTCACCTGAAGTTGTGGATCGCGTCAGCGAGACACAACTTCGGGTGGGGTGAAAATTCAGATTGAATTTTTGGCGGTTAAAGGGTTAATGTAATTTGTCAATGTTGATCCACATGGTAGCCTATCCGACACAAACATTTTCCCTGGAGTGGCCTGCTGTCATAGGTTATCTTTGCGCTGTGCTCCTTCAGTCATAAAATGACATACTACTTCATTGATGAGTGGCATCGTCACTCATCAGTCACTACAGCCACCCCTATCCATCACAGATAAGTTTACTCTTTAACTGTTACATATTACCTCCTAGCAAGGAATTCTATAGTCCCTATTGAGATGTCTTGCTCCTATCTAAGGTTTCAGTCCTCGGTCAAGCACGAGGTCAACCACGGCTGGGGCTAATTACCTCCAAGCGGACAGAGGATGTTGGACAAAATCTATCTCGAATATCGCGACAGCGTCGGCGACGCCGTCCCAACATTTGATCAGATTTTGTGCAACCTCCAGTGTCAGAAGCTACATTTCCAAAAATATGAGTATCAGCATGCAATTCTGTTAGAAATCGGTGAATTCT